>LIAE01006746.1:29488-40944 GCA_002287525.1 Diploscapter pachys | reverse complement strand
AAGCAGGAGTGTCGTATGAATTGCCGCAGAGAGGGCAGTTGAAGAGAATAGGCTCGGGCTCCTTTTCCCTCAAGTCAGGAATGGTCGGAATCAAGGCTCGTCCGGGTTTGGGCTGGGACGGCTTGAACATCCGCGAGTCGTTAATTACGCTGTTGATTATGTCGTCGATTGGGTCTGCAAAATTCAATATTGTGGTAAACTTATTTTCCTATGCTGAAAAGAAATTTTTTGAAAAAATTCGATAAGCCGTACCGAAAGATCGATGATTATAAGATTTGGAAGAGTGAGAAGATTCAGTCGATTCGCACCAGTTTTCATCTTCTTCGAGAACAATTGGCTCAGCTTCTTCGGCTGAAATTTTCGTTCCCGTCAAAATTGTCTGTGGACCCAAATTACAATTATTAAACACTTGGATTATGCAATGATAGAAATATTTTTAAAATTGCAAGAAAGCTCAAATTATTACGCCTAATCTGGTTGAAGCTGTTCGGATCATCAGGTTCTTGCTTGATTTCAGAGTCATCCATTGGCTGTCTTCTCAAATCCATTTCCATTGCTACTGGATCTAAATTTTGAAAATTGTTAGAAAAGGCAGTTTGAATAATTCGTTACTTCGCTACGTAAAAGATAAGGGTATAGGGCAAAGTAGGGAGATATCTTTTCTCATACTATTTCGTAGGTAACGAAGTAACGAACTATCCAGGTTTCCTTAAAAAAGACGAATAAGAAAATATGATTATTCAAAATGTCAATAAATTTTAAAGGTCAAGTCTTACCAAAAGACGGCTCACGATCAGAATTCGAAGAATGTGCAGACTCAGCAGATTCGCACAGATTGATTTCTTCCTCGCCAACATCAGGCTCTATTTCTTCGGCTGTAAGGTTAGTTTTATGTCTTTTTCTGGTTGACCAAAAGTAGTGGGTCAAAATTGTGGAACAACTTTACAATCAGTGATGTGTTTAATTTCACTTGTGAAAAATTCGAAAATGCGTGATCTCGGAACCGAGGTTTTCAGGATCGAAAATAAGAAATATCCCGGTTATAATCTCCAAAGTGCAGATATTGAAAAGATACCAACGTTTGACTCGCTTGTAGAGGGGCATGTCTTCGGACTCTTCTTTGATTTCCAAATCACCCAATGCTCGTTTTCGCGATCTCATATCCATTTCTGATGGATCTGAATTTTGGAAACTTCTCTTTTACAAAAAAGCAAAAATACTATTGTTGAATATCAACAAGTGAACAAATCTAAAAAGAAGAATCATTAAAAAAAACGGTTTATTCAATGGTTTCAGACTAAATTTCAAATTTAGACACGACAAAAATCATAAAAGAGAATTTTATAAACGTATCAGAGAAAGAACCACATTTCTGCGTGTTTAGAATATGGCGAATTTTATACATAAAGATAAAGGCAGCGAAATGGTGTGCAATTTACAGTAGTTCATTGCCGACTTTTAAGCTATTTGAGCAGAAAGATAAAATTTGTAAGATTCGTCATATTTTAAAGGTGAAAATGCGGTGAAAAGGGAAGTAGTAAATTGTACGTTTCATCGATATGCATTTGCAGTAAGAATGAATGTCGGTTTCTCATAGTTAGACAAAGGGGAAATAGCATAGAAATTCGAGAGAGTATTTTATGCATTCTTTTCTTCTCTTGCCGCTCTACGCTATTTCGTCTCCGTAAGATTGCTAATGAGAAAGGAGCGAGAGAAAAAGGAAAAGAGGAAAACAAACCCCTTTTCCTATTTGAATCGAGGAAATTGTACTGGTTTTACCATTATCCCTTCGATGCTAAAATAACAGGAACAAAAAAAGAGGAGAATTCCAATTGATTTGGAAAGAGAAAGATATGATCCCCGTAAATAAAATAGGAAATGAAATTTACCCGCATAAATTCAAAAGTCAAATAAATTGGGAAAAAACCTACTGAGGAGCTAGTGGGAAATTTGGTAGAAACAGACTACTCTTCCTCTTCCACTTCCATTTTGACTTTGTCACAGAGCTTAGAGAGTGGCACAAAGGAGGAACGAGCGTTCGGAGTTGAATTTGCAACGGCATCGATCGATTCTGAAACAATAGATTCAAAAGTAACGCGTATTGCGGCTTTATATTTGACCGAGTTATCTTTCTCTCACGACGTTATTTTTTCCCGCATTTTATGTCGTGTTACTTTTCCCCATCTCGCATTTTTGAGAAAGTCTTTCCTTGATTTGCGTCCATCTTCGAACGTTAGCATTGGAGCGAATTCATACGGTTCGAATAGAAAGAGATTCGCGATAAAATTAGACTGCTTGTCAAAAATTTCAGAGCCACGAAATAACTTATTTGTAGTATTCTGAAGAAAAGTAAAAGTTGACTTGCAAGAAATAATCACAAAACTTAATATGGTTGAAAAAAGAAAAAGCCAAGCCTGAATCTGACTGCAAATTTCAGGCCTGAGCGACGAGATAGTGTTGTATCGATAGTGGAAAAAAGAATGTCTTCTTTTCTGTCTCCCAAAAAGACAGGCTATCTCATCACTCGGGCCTAAATTTGCAGCCCTGGCCGGCATACAATTCTCACCCTGAATATGCTGACTGCTTTCGGGATCGGGCTTGACATAGTCCTGTTTGTGGAAGCTGCTCACTTCGTTGCCGGTCTGTGTCTGATAGCCCTGCGAGTTGGTGAGTCGCACTCTCGGACTCAGCTCGTTCTTGGCTCGTCTGTAGAGCCGCGTTATGTTATCAGAGTGAATCATGTATCGCATCGAATTTGCCTGAATTTGTTTAACTTCTAATGCGATTTTCAGAATATTTTTAAGGTCAAATTTAGCCATTCTAAATGAAAGTCTTTCTTCTTCCAAAACGCGTTGCATCTCTTCTCATATTTTCAATCAGAAACTTCGAAGGAAAAGTTAATCCAATAAGTTCTCGGAATTGATAAAAAAAAATAGCATCCTGATTTCAACATCATCTTCAGTCTCCTATTAGAAATATTGTAAAGATGTTCGAGATAGGCAATTCGTAAATGACGAGATGACGATACCTATATAATGTGCAAAAAGAAAAATCGTCATTTATGAATTGCCTCAAGATATCATTTGAATTCCAAAAGAATGTTGAACTACCCGTTTTTAAAATTACGAAAATCCTACCCCATTTTTTCCGACGGGAACAGAAAGAGTCACACTGCGCTTGGCAGGAATCATAGGAAGCGGAGGAAGGGGTTCAACAAGTGCAGACTGTTTCTGCTCTTCAGTCGCAAGAACAGATGCAGCTTCCTTCCAAACTTCGACTGCACTTGTAGTCGGGGTCGTGACTTTTGCGATATTTGCCATCCTCTTGCCCCGATTCACCAGAGACTCTTCCAGCATTCGATGCAACTTCTCGTTCTTTCCCTTGTCGTAGAGGAACACCATCTGAATCGTAAAAGTAAAAGAAAACTAGAATTTCTTTAGAAATCCACTCTGAAAAGATTTGGTTTTGATGTAAATCTAGACAGTTTAGGGAGAGGTGCGCAAGAAACAAATTTTGTCTCTAGAAAAATGATGCATGAGAGGGTACGCACGGAAATTCTCTCTTAAAGCTGCCTAGGTCTATTTTGGTGAATCTTGATTTTTATCAAAAATGAACACGTTTCAGAAAAAGAAAAGTGAGCTCTATCAAATAATTTCCAAATCAACCTCTACCTCCGGTTTATCCTGATCATGTTCCTTCTTGCAGTGATCGGCGAGATCTTCGCAGGTCGACAGAGTCGCCAAGCAAGTCATGCAACGCCAGGGAGTCCAATTCAGATGGAAACGGCAGATGTGATACTGAAAGTTATGAACGATAAATAAGAGGGAAATGTATGAAATTTCATTTTTGATCATTTTCAAAATAATGGGAAATTTTTATCTTGAAAAATCGAAATGTCTAATCTTCACGAAATCATTTACCTCGAGAGTTTTGATAGAAGGAGTAATGAAGCCACACAGAGAGCACGATACCATCATGGGGTTGCTGAATAAAAAATATTAACCAATATGAAAAATGAAACTTTTCGTTATAGTTCCACAAGGTTTGAAATTCAAACGAAATAATGGAATATTTCATTGTTTAGTTTATTATTAAAAAAGATTCATTATTGAACTTATTCAAAAATCGTGAAAAAGTTAGATTTTTTTTTCGAAATCATCGTAAAAAATACCTGCTTCCAGGTTCACCTTCCGGCGCCTTATCTGCAGGTCGCTGTTCGAGAGGACTTTGTCTAGGTTTGTACGGTTTAGGCAGCTTGCCGGTCGTTTTCAGCTTCTGGGCGATTCGAAAGTACGCATTGTATGCCTGCTGCTTGCTCATCATCATTCCCCGCTCGGACATGAGCTTCTGATTGGCCTCTGCCAACGCCGTCTGCATATCTCTATGCTTTTCCGCGAGCTCCGTCAAATGCAAAATATGACTCCTGAAATGTCCTTAATCATTGAGATATAGAAGAATTGAAAATTTTGATCTTTTTTGTCACGATATGAACGGGATTGTGAAAAAATGAATATCAATTCTTATCAAGTTTGAAGAAGCATGAATGTGAAAAGAGATTGCGATTGCTCCTTTTATAGTCGGTCAACAATTGCTAATCAAGCAACCACAATTTACTCGAATAAACAAGAAGAAAAGAAAAATATAACATTTAAAAGAGGCAATCCGAAGCGACAGCACACTGCCCGAACAAGAAGCAAGAAATGAGCCTTGAGGGGGGAATGATGGCAACTAAAAATAACTGAAAAGAGAACACGAGAAACGGAGAGGAAGAAAAGATGTAGAGAAAATCAATAGTCGATGTGCAGTCAGTGGCTGTAAAAGGAGGGAAAAAGAGCAGCCATTAGGGATAGACGCCGAATAGAGAGATACAAGACATGAGGAGAGGCTAGAAGAAGAAAAAGCGAGAAAATAGAAGAATGAGCGATGACTTAGAGATGACGAGATAACGAGCTGGCATGACCTGTCTTTTCCCACGCTATTTCGTCTCACATTCATATATCATACCATATATCCCTAGCTCTCGTTCACATTCTTACGTCAACTCGCCACTTCGAAATTGTCAACATGAGCAAAATCTAACCTCGGAGTGGAAATGAAGACCGAATCTTTCTTGGCTTTAGAGCAGTTGCCGTGCGGCTTGCCTTTGACCACTTCGAAATCTGAAAATTTTAACATTATTCAAGAAAGAATATAACAAACTGAATTAATGATTTTGCACTGTAATCGTGCAAAATTAACTTTATTCTTTCAATACTATTTCTTCTTTAAGAGCTCAGAAATTTTAAGTGAAAATAAAGATAACATACCATGGGCAGTCATGTAGGAAACGACGATCGCACCGACTGGGTCTTTTGTGTCGACACTCCCGTCCTCGTACAGCCCTGTGACTCTGAATCCTCTCCAGATGTTTCTGTAGAAAGTGCATCTGGGAAGTGAATCGGGACAAGGCCCGTAGTATCTCGTGAGCATGTAGGTGGGCGTGCCTGTCGGATCGCGCCTGTCCATCATTCGGAGGTTCTCGTCGAACAGACGTGTCGCCTGTGATTGTTTGCAACCATCTCCTCGCCAGCGGGCTGAAAAGATTAGATTTAAATAAAAACCTTTTGGAAAAAATAATGTCATAACGTAAAACTATGACCCTTCGTTTTCTATTCTACATTTCATTGTTTAGGGCGATGACTACTTTTCCAAAGTAAAAGAAAAAAGACCATTTTGATGATTTTCAAATAATCAAGAATTGAAAAGGCATTAACTGGAAATAACTCACTCGACCCATCAGAAGTGATATCTCTTGACGTATTGACAGTGTGCTTGACAAGAAATGAATAAACATGGTAGCCAGCGGGGAGGTTTTCCGGATAAATTGTAGGACAGTTACCGAGGGCCTCAGGGGCCGCTCTGAATCAAAACAATATCTATGAAAAAAGAAAATTCTTACTCGAATCCAAAGATGACTTTGAGCGGCAGATTATCGATTTTGTTGTAATAGGTATCGTTCCAAACAAGCATCGAGGAGATTCGGCCATCTGAAACGGGAAATTATTTTGAACGATGATTGAATTAGGAAAATAAGTATTTTCTAACAAGGGAAATTTCAGAAGTGTTAGCCACCGATTTGGTTATTTTTTCACTAAGGGGTTTTCCATGACGCTGATCACAATTCTGAAATCGAAAAGTGCAATGGTAGCCTCCTTGGTCTTGGCCATTCCGAAAACCGTTTTATGCGGTCAAAAAATCGCGTGCAAGATTGAAATCTCAAATTAGCATACATTATTTCTCCGTAACATAAAGCATTCTCTACTATATAAGCGTTCAGGGTTTGCAAGGCCAGTGAAGCGACCATTACACTTTTTGGCTTCAGATCCGTGATCAGCGCCATGAAAAACCCTCTTGGTGAAAAAAGTAGCCAAATCGGAGGCGGATTTGTGAAATTTTCCTTGTAAGCTCGAGGATGTTTCGAAGAATTTACCAAGTGAAGAATATGTAAAATACAAAAATCCTGAGAATTTTAAAATAAATGCCCCTACCTGTGTGATTTCCCTGATATGCGACTCGGTGTTCGAATGGTGCAGCAATGCCGGGCATCAATTTGGAATTCTGAGGATCTTGACCGCCTTCATTCCGCAAGTCTTTCAGGATGCCATTCAATGTTCGTAGCTCTTCAAGGTTTTCTTCAATCTGTTGAATATTGTCTTTGCTGTCTGAAAATAAATTCAAAAATAAAAATCATTTTTTGGCTTGAACAAGTCGTAAATTTAAGTTTTCTGAGCCCATTCTATAAAATTGTTGCTAATATCTGCTTGGTGAGTGAGCACTTTTTGTTCCAGAAACTTGTATATGATACATTTTTGCAAATAAGATGGTTACAAAGATAATTATGTGAAAATCTCACCGATCTCTTCCTCTCTAGAATTGCTATTATCATCTTCTCCAAATTCATCCACACCATGGTTGCTCGAAGTGGCTTCCTGATCGTTGTTCCACTCTGTCGGATTCTCGAACGATTCCGATTCCGGATTCTGTTCAGATTCTCTATCATTGAAGAGCTGCTCAAGTTGGTCCATGATTGAAAATCTTAAGGGACAAAAGATTGTCAAACAGACGATTGGAATTCTGAAACAACGGAATTCTAGAGAACAATTTAAGGAGATGCAACGACAAGTAAAAACTGAAATAAAAGCGCACGAATCAGTAGAAAGTGCAAAAGGCCTTTCGTAAAATTCAAAGTTTTGAAAAAAAAGATTATGCAAAAGAGGAAGAAATTCCATAAAAATAGCATGAAGTAAAAAAGTAAACAAACGAAGCTGCATCTGAAATGACATTTGGCAGAGAAATGGCCTTTCACAATAACGCTAATTGAAATGCATAGAAGAAGAGAAAATCGATTTAGAAAGGCCATACGATGCGTTCAAACTGTATCCATGTGGACCCGCAAAAAATGCGGACGTCCACGCGGATCCACATGGATACACAGTTTGAACGCATCGTATGGCCTTTCTAAATCGATTTTTGACGGCATGTTGTTTAGAGAGTGAAGGAGGAAAAGAGGGAGAAAAGAAATAGAGTGAGAAAGAAGAGCGTCGACACCAGGGGTGCACGAACTCCGACTTCGAGGGGTTTTTCTTAACCCCGACTTCGAAAATTTGCAGATCGAAATTTCGTAAACCTCTGGCGCGACACGTCTTTTCACATTTGTCGATGAAAGAGGAGAGAGAAATAGGGGTAATGAAGGACACGCTTTAGACAGGCATCTTATCCTGTTGTAAATGGCCTTACCAAAGCATATTGCTTTTTATATTATGGCATGTGAGAAGGCAGATACTGCATACTCTTTGCAACGCGCTTTTGCACGAGTCACGCCTCTTTTTCTCCTCGCTATTTCCGTCTCCCTTTTCTTTGCTACCTCTTCAGGACACATGCTATATCTCAGAAGTAGAGTTTGCGAAAGGAGAGTTGCAAAGAGTATGCAATATCTACTTCCTCACACTCCATAATAAGAAATGAAAACTAGTACTTTTCGAAATTATTGAGTTTTGTGAAGAAAATCTATAATCTGGCTTTCGTAACTTGTTTCACTTGGTGACATCATCGAACGTTGAAACAATGTGCCGCTTCACGACACATCAAGCTAGTTTATTGCCAATCATGCTTTCTCCCTGTTTTCGGGTTGACGTGATATGAAGCATCTCTTCATTGCCGTTCCTTATCTTTTATCATATTTTCCAATCAAATAGAAAATTTATAAGTTTTCAAATCTTCAAATGTTAACAAGTAAAAATTCACAAAACATTTATTCCTTTAAAAATCATCATTCTACATTGTCATTGTAGGGAATCCACCAAGGCGCATTCTCAAATCCATTCTTCTTTACTGCCTGCCTCTGTTGTGCAAGGTATCGGAACTAAATTGCAAATTTCAACTTCTGAACTGATATGATTCCAAAAATGCTCTACAATCACTAACTCACCATATCGAATGGTCGATTCCTCTGAGTATACGGGCCAAAAGAAGCGTAGACGGCAGCTACTGTCGTCACAAAACATAGAAAACAAATCCAACAGATTAGTTGGTGCATTACTTCTTATAGAATAGAACAAAAATGACTAGAATTGCTATAGACTTTAGTAGACTGCCAAAAAGCAGATAGGAATCGGATAAAATGAAAGTTTTAAAATAAAGAACGCGATAGCGAAGGCGTGAAGGTGCCAAATCTGTGAGAAACGTGAAATCGGATACTCCTACTAACTTTGGGATCAGCTTCATTGCTTTTGCCAATGTAAACTGGTGATGTGAGACTTCGGATTACGCTGAACAATTTTGAAATTAGTGGCTCAATTTGGTCACATGATTTCTATTTCGCTATTTTGACAGAAGCTATTTACTGATTATGAAATGCATCGAATTCATAGCAGACCTGAATGAGCCTGTATCATCAGGGACGAGACGAAATTGGAATGTGAAAAATCAGAACCGGAAGTTACGTTTCGTTTCTGACCAGCATTGTGTTAATTTGATGATAATTTCAAATCATAATTTCTCAAATACTTGCAGTTTATCGTGACGTTAATTTTAATCTCGGCTTTTCTTCGTATGATTGGTGATAAAATAATTATTTTATAAATAACTGATTATTTTAATCCGAATATAGTGATTTAAAGTTGATGATTCAATTGGTGAAAAATCAATGAGTCGATAAAAGCAGCGACAAACCTCGAAGCAAATTCAAAGACAAAGCGACAAACAATATGTCTATGAGTTGAATATTTTAGATTAAGAAGAAAAAAGATCAATAAAGCCCAAAATTCGTCATAAGCATATTCGCCCCGATAGGTTTTAGGTTTAATTACTTCTTCTTATCATCACTTTTTCAAGATTTTATGTAATCCTACATTTTAACACAGGGCGTTGGCTTCCCATAAAGCCTTATCAGCCCTATATAAAAATGGAGATACTTCCCTCATGAGTATAGGCGACTGTATTTGAAATCTTTTATCGAAAAGCTCTTCTACCTCTATAAAATTAAATAATGCAAGAAATCTACGCTACCTCCCGAAGTTCTTCTTCTTCTTCTATACTCGGTCAAAAACGAGGTCTCTATCGAAATTCGGAATATTACAAATCGGTACTCGGCGAGAGTTTTCAAAGTTGGCCTTATAAGAAACAACAACAACTTCTGCAGTCTAATGCTAATGTTGGATTTATTCGGATTTGTCGATAAGGATTTAAAGTTTCAGGTACCGCGAAAAAACCAACAAGACCCTACAGAAGCAGTGCCATCCGTTTCTAGTCGATTAGAAGTCGAATTTTTCCTAAACGGCACCCCATATTCGAACGAGGGTACCATAGGAAGAGGGGCCTTTGGAATCGTCGCTAGGGCTATCGATCAGGTTTCTTTTTCAAATTAAAATTTTTTGTCATTATTTTTATCATCAATTGTATTGTTGATGGCTGAAATCTGGGTGGCCGAAAACGAGGAGAGAAAGAAGCGAGTTTAGGCGTCAATCTTTCTCCTTTTTGCGTGTTATTTCTCGGTTTTCTAGCCACTAAAAATAACTGCACCACTTTGCGCGCGCCTCCCAGATTTCGGCATCAACAATAAGACAAGTTTTTAAAGCTCTTGTGGTTATGGTTTAATTTTTACCACTTTTTTTATTTAATAATATTACACATTTATTTCGATGTGTACTTGTCTAATTTAAATTACTATATATAAATATATATTTTCAGAGATCCGGCGAAAAAGTAGCGATAAAGAAAATTCCTCAGGCTCTGAGTTCGCATATCCTAGCTAAACGAACCCTAAGGGAGGTTCGAATTCTCAGGGACCTGAAACACGAAAATATCGTAGCCATTTTGGATATGTTCGCGGCAGAGGGCACCAATGTAAGAATTTCGATGAAGATCAGTGTTTTTATTATTGTTTAAACAGATATTTAAGCTAGATTTGATGAAGACCACAACTTTTACCACAGCTTATTTCAGGGCAAAGACATTTATATCGTCATGAACCTAATGGAGACTGATTTACATCAGGTTATTCATTCCCGACGGAAATTACTCGAGCAACATTTCCAATATTTCGTATATCAGATTTTGAGGGGAATCAAGGTTGAGATCTTTGCCATGATAAAATTTCGAATTAAATTTGGATTTTAGGCCCTGCACTCGGCAAAAATCGCTCATAGAGATCTAAAGCCCTCGAACTTGCTAGTGAATAGGAACTGCCTTTTAAGAATTGCCGACTTTGGTATGGCTCGATGCGTAGAATCACCAGAGCCCAACGACGAGGATAATAAGATGAATATTAAAACGGTTCGTATACATATCTTAAAAGTCGATATTTTTATTTAACTATTTTTTAGAAATACGTGACTACCCTTTGGTATTGCGCTCCAGAACTATTGTTCTCAATTCTCGATTATGATACGCAGTAATAACAAACATTTCCAATAATAATTTTTAAATAGAATATTTTGGCTTAAGAGTTGACATGTGGTCTATCGGATGTATTTTATCGGAAATGATACTCCAACGACAACTTCTACCCGGCAAAGATATACCTAGTCAAGTCCGAATGATCGTACATTATTTTGGAACGCCGAAAAGAAAGGTACTTTGTCATTTTAAATATGAACTCTATAAAAAGACGATATATGACTTAAATGAATTAGTAACCTAAAATATATTATAGAATAAGAAGCCGCACGCATTTTAACATATATGAAATCACTAGATTACTAAAATATACTCATCTCTAAAGTGATATATATATATATATTTTTTTTTTTAAATTTCATTTTATTGACTTTATGCTAATTTTAGGTGCTCGAGAAAGTATCCTCTCCCACAGTGTTGAATTTGATACAGAGTTGCGGTCCGAAAGTAGCGATGCCCTGGCAGGTCATTTTTCCCAATGCCACCAAACAAGTCATTCATCTCGTTTCTATGGTCTGGAT
>LIAE01006746.1:9704-29434 GCA_002287525.1 Diploscapter pachys | reverse complement strand
TTTTAAACATTCATTCTGACCTAAAGTTTTGTGAATTTTAACCTAAAATTTCAATTTAGCTTCTCCAAGTGAATCCACGAAAACGAGCTACCGCCGAGCAAGCCCTAGAACACCCCTATGTTAGTCAATATCATGACCCCAGATTCGAGCCGGTTTGTGATAAGCAGTAAGAATGTTTACAAATTTTAAAATTAGTCATAAATTCTAAAACTAAAGTCATATTTCATAGTTTTTCTATGTGTCACAGAATAATCTACGTAAAATTTGAAAAAATTGCAAAAAAGTATCATTAATTTTTTAGATGTTTCAACTATATTGTACATTATTCCGAAAATCATAAGGATAATTAGCATAGAATTTTAAATGCTAACATTTAGCATAATTAAATAATTCAGAGTGCATTTTGACGCCGACGCAATAGAGAGTTTCGGGCCTAAAGAGGTCAACGTTGCCTTGGCTGAGGAGGTCGCTCACTATGAATCTTTAAGAGGACCCTATAATACAAGGTCTCTTTGAAACTTCGAAATTGCTGTATATTCGACGCCCTTAATTTTAATTGCCTTTCTCATTTATACTAACATCTTTATGTCTTTGTCGAACTTACCTCAACTAATGATCTAATCTCGATTTTCTATGTTCTAGTCATTTTTGTTGAATTTATGTCGCTTGATAATAAACGCCTTAAATTTTGTGTTAATTTGGATATTTTCAATCTTTTTAAATTTGGTATGTTCTAGCTAAGTTTATGCTAATTTTTATTCCGCTTAATAAACGCTTTACGTTTTTAGTTAAACAAATTAAACACAAAGTTGGAATTTAAATTTAATAGGACGACCCCACCAACGGTAGAGGACTTAAATGACGAAGAAAAGTCTGAAAGCGCGGAAAAGCCAAGGATGGCTGCTAGTGATAGGCGAATTGATAACGATACATTCAGTCAAATTTGGGAAGAGGTAATTTTTCGGATTTAGAAAGAAAAACATTTAGAAGTTGTCCTCTTCCTCTTGTTCCACAACCCAATGTAGTCCTTGCTCTTCAACGTCGACTGTTAGAAGGATGGACGAGCCCAATAAAAGGTTAGGATCTCAGAGATTTTCTTTCAAGCCATTTTTTAAGTTTCATTTTCTATATATAAAGTTTCCTAGTTTGAAAATTTATTCAATGCTTAACTTTTTGTATTTTCAGAAACTCGAGGCTTATGGAATATTCGTCTACGGAGACTCTGAATTTAACCTCCGACAGATTTGAAACTGGTGAAGATCAGTCTAATTTTTCGAAAGGATGGCCTCGGTCGAGCTTCAAGATCCCTTGCTACAACGATCCTAGATGCCCTTACTTCTATATTTTAGAAGAATGATATGTGATTTCAAGTCGATTTATCCTGCATGATTCCTTTTTCGGAATTGTTGCCTTTTAAACGTTCAATTTTTGAGCATCAAGAACGCAGATGCTTTTGCGTGGGGTAATTTCTATCGAACATAGTTTAGTTTGAATGTCGAAATCACTTGAGACTTTTTTTTATCTCGTCATTCAATTCATTCGTTGTGCATAGTTTCACTCTTTGTGAGTCTTCAGAAGAACTCCAACTGTGGTATGCAATAAGTCAGCAAATTGCATTCCCTTTGCTTCACACCTCTTCCCTGACAACGACCACACAATAGAGTTCCGCTTCCGCACTTTCCTCGTGTTTTCACGTAACTCTGCTTCTTGCCATATAAATTCATTAATTCTTTATCCTAACGTCAAAACTCTTCCGCTTTTTGTACTTTCGTGGGGACTTCGGAAATTAGAAATTGCTGACCTCGAAGATCTAAGACTATTATAGAGATTTTACTGTAAGTCATGAGTCCTACGCATGTTTTGTTAGGGCAACGAGGAAATTGGAATTTTGATGAATTTATAGCTTTGTGTGAGATCCAGGAAGAATTTTTGAAAAATGGTGATATCGAAATCTCGATCACGTGATAAAATTTTTAAATTTTGATGTAAATCATCGTGTGAATGTGAGCAATTCCGAGGTCAAATTCCTTTCTTTCGTCGTTTATTTTTAACCTGCAAATTTTGAATTATTTTTGAAGCAAAGTTGTACTTCATCAGAAATGCTCGCCTTTTTTCTTGTTGACTTTTGCAAATTCGCTAGTTTCATTGCGCGACATCAATTTCACACGATTCTAGTCTTTTTACCCGACGTTTTTGCCTTTCAATTGGTCAGGGAAAATTTCATCCGAATATTCGAATATTTACACAGTCGGGTATGCCAAATTTCGAGAGGAGTGAGCCTTTTCGTTTGGAAAATGAGCGCCACATTTCGATAATATCATTACATCATCGGAAATTCCACTTTCAATACGCTGACTCACAAGTAGGAAATATCTTTATGTCGGATTTCCACGATATTTTCTTATTCTTCGCTCTTTTTTTCTTTGAAACATACCGAAATTGCAAGACGAATTTCGAGGAAAAGAGGTTCATTGAGATTTTTTGATTGAAAATCTTATCACTAATGCACCTGATATTTATTTTTCTAGATTTAACGAACCTTGGAAATAATTATTTTGCATTCCTATTTGTTGTTCCAAGAAATTTTTGGCAATGTTTTTGCATGTAATTTAAGGATGCGAAGTGCTAAATTCATCGTGGGAAATTGTTTGTTACAAAAACTATCGAGTCTTAACAGAAGTCCTGTCCATTTTCTATGAAAATTTTATTATATAATTTTAAATAAATAAAAACAACAAGTGACATATTAATAATAACGAAGAATGGCTCAGTAATTCATTGGGTTGAAACCTGAATCCAGTATCTCACAGAATTTCGGGAATATGGACCCTTGAAATGAAAGTGTTTACTTTTTAGAGTAAATTGTTTTAATGGCGGCTCTTTTTTTCGTACACGCATAGCTTCAGAATTTGATAAAGAAGCTTATCAGAATCTGAACTTCCTCCATAAAATGGCCTGTCGTAAAGGACGCCCACTTTTTAGAGAGTGCTCAACTTTGAAAAGTGGGCGTCCTTTACGATAGGCCGTCTCATTTTATCTTGATTTTTTTTAGTAAACCGTAGGGTTTTTATTAGTGAAAAAACTTATTGCTTTCTAAAATCTAAAAATCTACGACAGTATGACATTTTTGCCGTTGACCGAAAATGTACGATATCTACCCGCATAAATTACTATGTTTTTGAATATCTCCTTATTATTAATATTTACGAGAAGATTCGTTTTAGCCGAAAATATTATATTATTCGAATCGACGATAAGTGATCCTGCTTTGTTATTCATTCGTTTCGGTCTGACTTCTGACTTAACTACGCCGCAAAACCGCTGTTATCGCGCGCAAATCTGCAATAATGCTCGGATGGAGAAAATCCATCCGATTAGAAGAAAATTAGAAAAATTGAAAAGGAGATTCGAGTCATTCATTTGATTTGCCCAAGAAAGGGCTGCTAAACTAACTACGTTTTTAATTTTCTTTTACGATTTTGTGCCTAATCAATTTCAACATTCAGAGTATCATTCGAATTGATCGTTCTTTTTGTTCAATAATAATCTCATCCTAAATACTTGTTGTCATTAACTACTGAGCATTTTCATTAAATTGGATTTCTTTCCAATTTGGGAGAAGAGCACAACTCTTATCCGGTAGACATTTCAGAATAGAGAATTTTTGATATTTTTGTTCTCTTAAATTTTTTCACATGATCAAAAAGTGGAGTTCCCTAGCATTGAAACATACGAACCTCAAAGTCTTTGCCTCGTGTAGTTTCAAATGCAAAAAGTTGACAACGATTTTCTCACGTTCGCTAGAAAGTGTGACAAAATGCTCTATCGTGTGAAAAGTATCCTGAAATTAGCGCGGTTCTGAAGAGAAGAGGAATTTTCGTAAAACCTTCGGATTTTAGCAGTAAATAGAGCGGGCAACCTTACGAAATGAAATGGCGTGGGTTAGCTAAATATTTTCGTATCCCAAATTGAGTGGCTAATTATTCCGTCCGGCTTTAATCGGTTATTTGAGTCCATTTGATGAGGAAATTTGCCAATTTTCATTGAAGGAGCCGTTAGAAAGTTGGACGTGTGTTTAGATGAAATGAGAGACGAGGCAGAGAGGAAGAAATTGCAAATGGCCCCGCGCTTGGCCCGAGATGGACCAGGGAGAGAAGGGTAGGGAAAGGACCCGTCTATTTGTCGTTCCATCTCCTGATTGCTCAAATGCGCCGGAAAGATTTCCGAAGATTTGCAACTAACGAGGTAAACTCGGCAAATTCGTCTGCCCATTTCAAATCTTACCTATTTCTCTTCCCAAGTCAGCTTTTTGATGAGTGCAAATTTGCAAAAGCCATGACATAGCTGCAAAATGTTGCAAAAGCAGACGAGGAAATTTTGGGCATTTTATTTGGGCTTCGGTTTGCTCGTTGCTTACCCATTTTGGTTGCTGAATCAAACACATGTTTCAATTTGATTCTATTGCAAATGAACGAGTATAAAGATCGTGCATTATGGAAATTTTCAGCCATTTCTCTTCAGTTACCTACAATTTTTTATCCAATTTATTAGGCTTGTAGAAAATGCATCTGACAGATTTGCAATCAAACCATACTTTCCTGCAAGATTTTCCCATTATTGTGTCCAAGAAGTTTCGCGTTCACATCAACAGGTGTAAAATCACGCTGGATTTTGCGAATTTTCATAGTTTCCAAATATCACAACTGTTTTTCTTCCGTGTAAAATTCATTGCACTTCGGAAATTCTATGACTTTACTTAAAAACAAAAGCAAGCGTTTTCGTGTTGATTTACAGGGTGTGGTAAAAGTTGGGTCTTGTCTTACATTGACTTTAAATATTGTCTATAGCCAATGAAATGAAGCATTTTCTAAATTTCTAAAATTTATCTAATTTTAGTTCAATTTTATGTTCTGATACGTTCGATTTTGGCCCCCTGTATTAATCACCGCCTGTACTAGTCACCGGATTTTAGAGTGAGAGAGTGTAGGGAAAGGGGAAAAATAAGAAAAAGAGCCGGGACTAGTACAGGCGGTGCCGGTGCCTAAGCGGTGATTAATATAGGGGGCCTTCGATTTTTTGGCACTTGGTAATTTGCGGGATGATTCTTTGTGTTAATGATGGCGTATCTAATTTGTTTGTAAAGGCAGAGTGTCGCTTGACAGACAGAACTGTCAGGTACAGAAAACATCACCCCGTTAATTCAAGCTGCTAATTCTTCCTGGAAATCATTTCTGATTGATTACTAACCGTGCAAATATTCAGAACAGGGCTGTTGCGGAAGTTCCGATTCCGAATTTTTTAAAATTCGATTCCGCAACAGCTCTGATCCAGAAGTAAATTTCTTGACAAACCAAAGCAAACTTGCTTCATCCTGTATTAGCCAAAAGTAGTTTGACGTTAGCATAGACTATTTTTATCCATCCCCAATTGCGATATTTAATTGTTCACACTGGCACACGTTTGTTTATTGAGTTATTTTGCCTAACACCATCCATCACAGCTCAAAGGCGAACACTATTACATGAATGCCCACTATTAGCGTGGTGAACTGAGCGAGAGCTTTGAACTGCTATTATTACTCGGCAAATATGTTACTTTTCCGACCATTTATTGCCATTTTTATGGATCTATTTTTTAATTATCACAATGTGATAACTTTGTTCTATTTTTATGCATTTGATCTAGAAACTTTGAACTAACGAAGGTGTTTTGCATAAATTGGCCACAATTTTCCACGATATTATACAATTTCTTCGAATGGCGATCGTGGCATTTGCGCCACCCACTTCGTCTTCTAAGAATTAGCTCTGAATTTTTGAATTAGTGATTCTTTTTCTATAAATAGAAATTTTCGTATTCTGCCTAATTGTGCAATTTTCAGCCCAAAATCGAGATGAAGTTTCCTGTTAAAAATTAACGCGTTTGCACGTTCTTCGGCGCCATTCACATCTCTTGGCGATTTTTTGCGGTCTTTTTGGATTTTGCTCGGTTTTGTTCGGATTTTCTCGGCTTTCCTTGGATTCTTCTTGGTGTCTGGAGTGAGGGGGAAGCGACTTTGCATTTTTTATTGCCGCGAGAAAAATGCCCGGAAAAAGCAAAGCAAAGTCGCGGCAAATCTGCAAATCTTTACGTATCAAAGAAGAAGCCATTCTACTTTTATTTGAAGGACTTCTAATTTTATATAATACAAATATGATCGAAGATTTTTCACTAATCTTTTTCACTGTGGCAAAGATCACATATTGCGACACTTCGATTTTTGAGCCTAAAATATCTTCTTATCAGAGTATTTTACGGAGAATCTTCGCAAAACGTTCGTAAAAATTTATGCCTCCTACTGGACTATCAATAACCGAATTTTATGGCTGCTTTGATCGAGAAATCAACTTTCCTTAATAAAATTTAGTGATAAAGCGGAATAATTCGGTTTGCTTTCTGCTTCACCTGAAGAACCTTCTTATAAAAGTTGAAGGTATTCTGAAATTTCTGAATTTTATTCTTCAATCACATGATTTCCTCGAATTTCATTTGAATTACGCAAAGTTTAGGGAAGTTTCTCGTATCGCTTGCACAATGTTACTGATACCCTGTCCTTCTGCTTGTGATGATGCAACTCAAAGTCTCAGCCCGTGCGAATTCCCAATTCTCCGTCTTTTTCCTTTCCTCCTTCATTGTTCTCTGCATCATTTCTTCTCACGTTACTCGTCTCGTTTTGCCTTTTTCTATGTCATCCTTTCCGCTTTTTTCTTCGCAGTTTCAAGGAGATCAATGACAATGAACGTCGCGTTGTCATGATTTTTTTTCTCGTTTGAAAATTATTTATGCCATTTTCTAAAATCCTGACAATCGCCTTCTTTCATTATATTTTACATAGATCTGGTTTATCTTTTTTATCACCTATTTCAAATAGTTCCATGAGATCCGAATTTATTAGGATTGAAAATTTATCGTCAATCTAGACTAGGTCTTTTATGACATTTCAGGTTTGAAGGGTACTTTCTTTCCAAATTTTCTGCTTCAAACTATCACGTTTCTATCACAAACGCATTTTTGCAAAGGAGCGGAACTTGAGGATTCGAACTTATTCTATAAACTGAATGAAGGTGTAACATTCAGGTTAGCCTTAATTGATCATTCGCTAGAAGTATGCAACATTAATGTGCGTCATTTGTTAACAGAAGTATTAGCTGCACAAATTAACGCCATAATTGAATGTGGTGGTAAATAATTTATCCGAGCTCATTTTCATAACTGTTTTAGCACGCTTGGAGTGATATTTATCTTGGTTTTTATCAATTGCATTCACGCACGCTAAGCTATTGGTGGATTAAAAAATTATACTTTTGAGGATCAAGAAGAAATTACTTGAGTCAAATTTGGTCCTTTCCTCTGGTGTAATTCATTCACCGTTGAATATAGATGAGATTATTGTTTTTAACTCACGGAATGTTCTGTATGTATAACAAAGAATGAAATTCCTTGAAAGCAGTGGTGTGCGGAATTTGAATTAGAAAAAATCATAATCCGAGTCAGAATTGAAAATTTCCCGAGCTCTTGAATCCGATTTCCAGGACCATAATTCTCGGAATCGGAATTTTTACTCGAGATAGTGAAAAATCGTTTAAATTTCCGAACCTTGCTCGTTTTTAACACTCATAGCTGCCTTCTCGATTCCAAATGCATAATTTCTGACGTATTTGAGGGAAAAATGGAATTTCGTATCTTCCAAAATTTGAAAATTTTCAGGAATTTTGATTAAAACTACCTCGGAACGGAATCGAAATCCCTCACACCCCTGCTTGTAATGAAAATAAGTGTTCCTAGACCCTACTATTTCTTACTTCTGAAACCAACTCTAGGAAGTGAATTTGAAACGTCCATCTCATTTAGTCAATTATGTTTCATTAGCGTTCATCTTCTCACTGATCATCACTTTGTGCTTTATTCACCAATTATTCTTTTTCAAGCGCCACATGACTTGTTTTCTTTTCTAAAGTCTATATAATTTGACTATTCGACTTTTAATGAGCCTTTTTGACTTCATAATATGCTGAATTTTATTCCTACATTGCGTTTTTTTTATTCTTGTCTCATTCTGAGTCGAATTACAAATTCATGAAGGGTCATGTTTTTTTCTGCAAAGTTTACATTGCAAGAAAAACTAAACAGGTCTTCTTCACAAGTTCAAATATTGAATTACACGGAACTCGCTAGAACAAATTCACTTTTTAAGATGCTCTATCGATAGCGATTATGAAATTTGATTCTCTAGCATATTAAATTTTTAACGCATACTAAATTAAATTTATCATCAAAGACTAAGCGTGATCTATTTTTCTTGAAATTTTACGCGTGATTCCAGGATGAACGTTGATTTTTGAATGAAGGACGTGTCTCTCAACTGACTTTTGACTATTTTCAGAATTTTAATGCTAAATTATGAGTCCTATGGTTCAAAATAGTCCACAACGAGAACCATTGCCCGTTATTCCTGTGACTGCAATGGAAGGAGCAGTGTTGGATTGGCATTCTAGGCCACTCGATTGGGAAGATTTACTTGCTGCATTGTCGTTATTGTCGCTTGGCCTAACATCTATCATTGTGTATATCGTTGTCATGAAGATCATGAAGCAACAGGATAAGGTTAATTTTGAGGATCTTGAGTAAAGTATTGTAGTCGTTCTGAAGTTGTTTCTTCAGCTTTTTGTCAATATCGTATCATACTCCAGAAATCGCTATTCTAATTTCGAACTTTTCAAGTCCCAAAACCTACCAGACTCTTTATGGCAGTTGTTTATTCAAAGTTTTAGCCTTCTAAATATAATTTCCAAAAATTAGCTAATTCACAACTTATTACCAACTAGATTTATTGAATTAGCCCAAGTCTATGAATTTAGCGAAGACAATATTATTCAGTTTCTTGTTTTGATTCAAAGTACAAAGATTTGATGGCTGAAATTCAGGAAATTGTTGGCTACCGCTTTCTGTTTTCGATAGGTATCGCAGACATACTGTTGTTGGTGAACTACTCGGTTTGGCCTGCGATTACGATATTGGCCAAGTCAGAACTAGTGACTAAGGAGATGAGACCTTGGATACAGGCAAGGCATTTTAACGAAATGTTATTTTTACATGAAAAATGAAAATTCAAACAACAAGACAATGTATGAAATCTAAAATAATGTTTAAAAATGTGTTGTTTTTTTCAATTTTACTTTGATATATATTTCTGCACTATGAAATTTTTTTTACAAATAGTTGTCATTTGCACTTGGCATAGTTTCAACAATATGAAAGGATTGAAAAGTAAGGAGATGCAAAAATGGGTTGAAGCAATTCAACAATTCTGATTTTTTGTAGATTTACTTGGATTGGTCATGGTTTTCAATGGTGGCTCAATATAGTACGATAGCTTGGACTCGTTGGATGGCATTGTACAGACCGCATTCGTTTCGAACACAGACTCCATTATTCTCATATACATTGTCATTCTTCTGCTACGGTTTAGCTCTAGTTATAGTAAGATTGGAAGAATCGAGAATTTCGTGAAAAGACTAAATTTTCAGGTTTTATCAACCCATTTTCAAACGTGGTACGTAACATTCTACTATGAACCTTCGAATTATGGAATGTTGGCTGAGGATTTCCCTTTATATTTGACTGGTGGCCAATCGGCAATGTTTCTGATTTTTCATCTATGCGGAGTTGTTCTGCCTATAATATTCTACACGTAAGAATTATTATTTCAAATAATTATAAAGGTCAACAAATCAAAACAGAAAACCTCATCGTATCTCCTACAAATCTGACATGTGACTTGCAAATAATTCATGATAAAATTTAGCTGGACCTTCTATATGCTGTACCAGCGGCGCCAAAGTCATACATTTCGAAGTGCCGTTCAAAATCCGAACTCTGTGCAAAGCAGTGTCGAAAGCAGGTGATTTCCAACCTCCATTCTAAATTTACACAATTTAAAAAGTACTTAATTTGAAACTAACTGAAACCTTTAATTAATGCGGAAGCACATTCATAATTAAACCTGCTCATTTTGCGCATACCACCAGCTAACAATAATCTAGTCCGAAAGCTATTTCTAAACTTGTGCAAAAGCGACCATGAGATTTCGAAATATCATGAGAAAATGTTGAAGCTACAAAAGCTTCCATTTCATGTGCAGCATAAAGATCGACCGACACTAATCGAATTACAATAGTTCTTATCTTGGAAAGGGTCTATAAGACTCAAACGAGAAATGTTATTTACCTCGAAATCAAACTACAAATTATAAACTGAAAAATCACAAAATTCAAATATCAGTTCAATATTACTGTAAATTCAGACTACTTATTCCGTGTGTGATAAATCTTATTATTTTTATTATTGGTCAATTCCTCATTACGTGGGGAACTGGCGAAGGCAAATGGGCCGGATTCCTCGTTATGCTCATTTTCTCGCTGAATTCTGCTATCAACCCTATTTTATTGCTGATGTTCTCAAATCAGCTGAGGTAGTTTTTTGTATATTTTATTTTCTCTGAATGACCAAATAGTCATTTCGTAAAATTTTATTTTCAGACGCCAATTTTTGGACCAATTTGGTTTCCGAGCTCCATTAGTGGTTGATAAAACTGAAGCTTCAACAATTTACAGGTAAGAATATTTTGAAGTCGTAATGCATGACGAAGATGCCGATTTTTATTTATGCATGTTTGTTCTTCTTTCAAATTATGAAGATATCGAGAAATTGAATTTTTAAACTACTGGAAGGTTCATTCGCCTTAGAAGCGAGATAATTTTCATAGATAAAATAAAGTGTATGAGTTTTGCGAATATTTAAGAAATGAACTGGATGGACTTTTCTCGAAATTATGACAAATGTCTCGATATTTTCGAGTTTTAATTTTTTTCAAAATTTAATCTAATTTTAGCGGTAACTTCGTCAAGCGTAGATCATCAGTCGTAATTTTTCATTAACAGCGATAAACTTATTGACTTCCTTATGTGCGTTTCATCAACAACTACAGTTGATAGCGGAAAGATATTTTCTACGACAACTGTAGATAATATCAGGCGCCTATCTCCTGCATAACATAGTTTATTCTACAATATCTTGTCGTTTTTATTCTACGAAAGCATGACAATACTTTAAAGGTAAAGCATAGAGGAAATAGATCTTCAGATAGGGTCCCCAAGCTTCGCCTTCTTGCGAAAATGCGTTTGTGGTAGAAGCGTGGTAATTTCAAACCAAAAATTTGGAAAGAAGTACCCTTCAAACCCGAAATGTCATAAAAGACCTAGTCTAGATTGACGATAGATTTGATAAAACGATTCTGTGCAAAAAGTCGGAACAAAATAGCCGCACACAACCACGCATAAACAATATTTCATTTACAAAAATGTGTTCGTTTTAGGTGACGGATTCTTTCGATTTTTCGATCAGAGAATTTTCTTTTTATTTTTTCGTCACGAAATTCTTATTCACGCCCCTTAAAACATTTCTGCGTAAAAATTTTATCACAAACCGAGATTTGGCGTATCTGTCCACTTGGGAACCCTAATCTTCAGAATTATGAAAATATATTTCTAAAATTTTTCTTTTAATATATGGATACAAGGTTCACTTGTGATCAAACCACCGTATTTTCACAACCTTTTTGATATGACGCTCATTCTATTTTTTGCTTTGATAAAAAGTGCGAAACGCGGTTAAATACGTAATTCCATAATTCCTTGTTTTGCAGCTGCGGAAAAATGTTTATTGTTAACGCGAATTTGTGCGATTGACATGTATGTGTTTTTATAATCAAATGCAATTGCGAAGTAGAAAGTTAGTGCATTTGC
This sequence comes from Diploscapter pachys, assembly GCA_002287525.1. Lineage (NCBI taxonomy): Eukaryota > Metazoa > Nematoda > Chromadorea > Rhabditida > Rhabditidae > Diploscapter > Diploscapter pachys. The sequence goes on along the minus strand of LIAE01006746.1, from coordinate 17,591 downwards.
GATGCAACTCAATTTCTTCTGGCTACTTATTATTCGCACAGGGGTTTTTTTTCTGAAAATCACAAGATTATTTGGAAAAAAAATAGGAAATTTTCTAATCCAACAGGCTTTTAGACGAATTTTAAGATAATAAATCTTCGATATTCTACAGAATCGACACAAAAATATTTTCGATATTCTACAAGCATCTCCATTTTCATATGAAATGTTATTAGGAAACCGACGACGGGTATCGCAGAAAAGCAGCAAGTTATTCAACTCGGCGATAATCTCACCACTCCGCTCACCGTAAATGACGACTCGCCCGATATTTAACCGATAATCTCGCTGTTTTTCAAACAAGTTTTTTAAAATCATAAATAGCCTGGCCATGTGAAATGTAGTAATTTTATAAATGGGACTAGTGTTTCAGCATCTGAAGAATATAGACAGAAGTACAGATCCATCTTAAACAAGTACTTTTCGCATGCGCGGGCTATTTACCAATTTTTGTTGATATGCATCTTTGAAAAATATTATTTATCCTCTATTTTCGTGATTTCATAAATAATAGGATCTGTGAAAATCTCCTTTGAAAATATTTGCTCTGATTTTTATTTACAAATATCCAATTCATACAATGACACAATAACTTTGATATTTAGTTATGGGTTGATCAACTATTCCCTACGGGTTAATAATTATTTGAAGCAAAATCTCATTCCTTTGGCAATGATTATCAAAATGAAATGCATTCATATTTATAGGCAAAGTCATATTGATTTATTTTCATGAATAAATCTTACATCTTTCAGAATACTGGCACTATCAAAAAACAACATAGAAAATACCTATGAATCGAATTTATTGAGAATTTTGTTGATATTTAATAATAGAAAATGCCTAAAGCGATGGATATCATTCATATGAGCTATGATTTCTTTGACATTTCGTAGTTTCCACGTGGAATGCATGCAAAAGAAAATTTTTTAAATTTGTTACATGATAAAACTTATTGTTACACTACATTTAGCACATTCATTAAGAAAAAGAAATAAATCTAGAGGGTATTTGATTTTCCACCTTGAACCCTCTATTGATATTACAGACCTATTAATGAATCAAGACTTGGTCACTTATTCAGGCGATAAAATTATGGGGACGAATTTCATTTTATTGATGATTTGGAGAAATATCCAATGGATATCAGATCGTAACTATTTGATGCGAATTTAGCATTGTTATTAAATGAATGCATGAATAAAAACTACAAATATCTATCTCACTCGATAGAGATCATTCTTGTACATCGTGAGTTCCTTGTCAGCTTGAAATTCGGCTATTGAGTGCATTCCTAAAGTCATATCTCTTGTATGAATCATAGGAGTTTGTACCGGTTAGCTTCATAGAGCTGCTGAATTCGGTTCCAAGAATGTTCAGCATATTCTGCACTCCATCAGCTCCCTGCAGTGTTATTCTTCATCGATGATTGAAAATGTCATTCTAACGTTAACAGATAATGCCCACAAAACTGGTCTTCCTACGAACGTCCCTACTGCTCCGAGTGACATCGCTTTGAATACGTCTTGTCCTGATCTGATACCTCCGTCAACGAAAACCTACTCACAATTCGCTTTTCAGAAACTGTTGAATTGGTTCTTACAGGAATTTTTCCGCTAACAGCTTTCACAATGCTTGGCAGTACTTCAATCTGAAATGGAATAGTTTTTTCTGCTTAAAATTCATCAAAAATTTGACGAGCTTGTAAAAAGGTCTGCACAACTTTTTGTAAGGATTTTAAAGTAGTTACAAGAATTTACGAGCCTGTATCGGGTTGTAATTTTGCATCTAAAATTTACAAGAAAAACAAATAAGAACTGTCCAGGGTTTACAGGCGAGAACGACTTTGCATTGCAAGCCTGTAATGCAACTTGCATTATAAGCCCGTTCAAGCCTATACGGGCTCGGCAAATTTTTAGTAAGGAATTCAATCTTTTAAGTCATGCCGTTGCTGGGACTCCATCCATCTGCCGTCCTCCATGGTTCGATACAATAATCGCATCTACACCATGTTCAATTGCCAACAGAGCATCATCAGCTCGCATGACGCCTTTGGCTATGACTGGAAGCGATGTCTTCGTCTTCATCCATCTGATTGCCTCCCAAGTTAAGGACGGGTCGAATTGACTCCTAACGAATGCATTCAAAGGAGACTCGCCGTCATCAGTTTTACCGTCAGTGTGCTGGTATTCTTCAGGAAGATTCACCATGCTATAAGTGATAAGAGTGTTAGTTTGTTGAATTTTCAAAGCATGAGTCATGAGATGCCTAAGGTTTTCATCGAGTTTCTTAGTTTTTCATTCTATTTTTTTTAAATTCTAATTTTTCAGAGTGGTTTTATCTATCATAGACTATTCACTAACTGTAGAATCAACTCACGTCAGGTTGCTCCCAAAGACTGAAATGATTCCTCTTATCGGCTAGACGATTTCCATTCACGGGAACGTCCACGGTCAGAACGAACGCTTCGACTCCAGCTTTCTCTGCTCTTTGAATAAGATATTCAGCGATAGATCTGTTTCTAAAGACGTAGAGCTGAAAAAATCGTTTGTGATATTTTCTTCAAAGTGAATTTACCTGAAACCAAATGTGACCGCCATGTTTCTTGGCTTCTGCTGTTACTTCTTCAACAGAGGTAGTCGACATGGTGCTCAGAATCGTAACTGCTCCAGCTTGACTTGCGCCTGTTCAAATATTTCAAATATTACCATAACAACTAGGGACATATCGAAGTCATTTTCGATCGCAAATATAATTTCTTACGATCCACTTACCTCTTGCAGTGGCTTTTTCACTTTCTTCATGCGCCATTTTGTGGAATGCTGAAGGCGCTACTCCAATTGGGAATTCGACGTCTGTATTCAAAAATCTTGTGTGAGTATCGATTTTGGATACGTCTCGCAGGCATCGCGGAAGTATCGTTAGGCTGAAGAAGTAGATAACTTTCAAATATTAACCTCAAAGAAACTCCTCAAATGCTTCCTCATTTCTTCTCAAAGTAACTTCACGATCGGCTTCCCTATTGTAATAATCTCGAACCATCTTTGGCAGATGCGTGCAAGCCTCAATCTTGTAATCATCGATGGTCAGGTAATTCGGAGGAGGTTCAAATTTCTAAACATCTCTTCCCGTTGATTGATCAGAAACATCTCCGAACTGTTGATGATCATTTTTAAAATTTATTAAATGAATGAAAATGATTACACTCTCTTCAGTTGATCCCAAATGAAATGTTAGAAAAAATAGAAAATATCTAACAGCTACCATCTTGAGTTTGCAAATCAATACAAAACTAAAAGGTATCAATCATTCAAATAATAATGCAGTCAAAAATTGCTAGAGAACGCTAAACAACCCAATAATGATGCTATCGGGCGGTATTTTGAAGTAGAATTCGAAATTTTAAGTGATTAAAAACCAGATGCAAACAATACGCAGTTCGAACTACTCAATAACAAACATACTTCATTCAATATCGCTAACTTTGAACTGAAACCTACTATTTGCTTGATAAGTGGTAAATAACAATGATCGTTCCATCCAATAAAAAATAGGACATACTGCAATGAATGAGTTTCGATACAATTAGTTTTGTTTAGTCGAACTACGCAAAGAACTGACCAAAATAAAATCAAGATAGCGATATTAAATAAACCAAGAAAATAGAGAATCATGCATTTCTCATGAGTCTGGTTCTGCTGTCGAGCATGTTGTTGAATCTTCTGCCGCAGGCGCATCCAATCACGAGCCAAAAGAAGACCGTGAGGATGCTGTGCAAAAGGACGAGCGGCACAAATCTGTTGTTGAGGTCGTTGAACAAAAGTATGCTGGAAAATGCTTGCAAGTTCCGAGTGATTTCACAAACCAGTGAGACAGAATACCTAAAAAAAATGTTCGCATTTTTTCCATTATCTTTGTCGATCTTACATTTTGCTGAAGTAGTAGACCCAGGATAGTACCGATACATAGCTATAAATGGTGAGAGACATGTAATGGTACCACTGAAATATTTGTTGAGTAAAATAAAGCTGATATATTCGAAGTGTACCTGAGGTTTGTGATAGGTGTGAGAAGTATCGTCATCTTGTTCACTCACCCGGGGAAGCGCCGTCATCATGACTTGAAAGACTAATATCACCGTAATAAGTTGGTAAGCAATGTAGAAGCCGATGATGAATTTGAACTGAAAATAAAATTTTCTTGCGTTTTTGCTGTGATAGAGAAGGAAACATTCCTGAGAAGTGCTTTGATTTTCAATAAAATTCAGCGTCGGTTGTACTTTTCAAGGCGATTCTTAATTAATCTTGTCACTCATTCACTTACCCAGATGTCATTAGCCTTCTTCTGTCTCTTGGCGTTCGCAATCTGTTTCAGCTTCGTATTGATGGCGTCTAAATTTTATCACGTTTAAGCTGAGCATAATTTCATTTGAGATGTTTTATTTTTTTTTAAATGCTCGTGCTTTCACTAAATAGAGATCGGGGTGCACAACGTTTTGATTTGAAATTTTTCGAAGTCGAAATACGTGCATTCCTGCTAGAGCTTCACTTTTCTGATAAACATATTGTCACTGACCGATAACTTGAGACGGAATAAATGATGCACAAATTCGAATATGCAAAGTGTGCATTGCGTATTTATAAATTGTCGCCTGATTTATTCCTTGAAAACAATGTAATATTGTAAAGTATGATGCAAATAACTCGCTAATTACCGCGTGTCGTATATCCGTGCAATTTATTTTGTCTAAAGTAATCAGTTATCGATAATGCATTAGGTCAGGATTAAAGTTTTCGAATGCAAACGTTTCACCTTCGACTTGATTTCCGCTCTGCTCGACACTCAGCGTCACTTCAGGGGATTCTCCATTGTCGAACTTGGCAGATTGAAGAGTTGCCATCGCTGAAAAGTTTCGAATTAATTTCTGAAACAAGATCATAGGAGGATAAAATTTGATAATTCGAAAGAATCGAAGGGAATACATATGCTAATCTGAAAATCCTACAAGATGTTTCTAAAATCTCAAAACATTTGTTTCCTTCCAATTTGTATTTCATGAAATCGTCTTCCTCTTTCAACATTACAACGATGTATTGTTTATTTAAAATGCAATTTATATCAATCAATAGGATAAAACTGATCTGGATCAACGATGCAGCGAGCGAATAATTTGTTGAAAATCGTACAAAGTTGGACTTTGATGTTCTTTCGAATCTCGAAATTTACAGATAGAAATGCAGTGTACAATACAAATCGTAAGAGATTCAGGCGAAAAGATTTCCATTCCTCAGAGAACGTGCTCTTCTGTCGAGGACGTTCTCGAGTTTGGTGCCTCTCAGACAACCGACCAACAGCCATCCACAGACGGTGGCCACGTTGTGGAGCAGAGCGAAGGGCACGTAGCTCGAAGTGAGGTCGCAGAACAGGACAATCGCCGAGAACACCTGCATGCAACGAGCCAACTCGATCGCCAGAGCGAAGAAGAACCTAAAATTCTCATTAGATTGTTCTGAGAATCTCAAACAAAGCATCATTTTTTGCAATGAAATGAGGAAACATTTTACGATAAAAGATCAGCTTACATCTTCGAGAAGTAGAGCACAGCCGCCAAGATCGACAGAGAGATGTAGATGACCATCGTGACGTTGTGGGTCCACTAAAGCTTCTAGATTTAAAATCACGCATTTGGGATTTTGAACTTTTATCAAAAATGCAACTTTGAATTAAACAAACTTTTTCACGACGCTTGCTTACTTCGGGATATCTGTCCGTGACTCCATTGACAGCTCTCAGTGGAAGCGAGTTATAGAAGGACAAAAAGATATGGTATGTGAGCATGATTTGATAGGTGATGTAGAAGGCCATGATCAGCTTCACCTGCAAGGAAGAATACAAACTCAAGATCTATGATTTAAAAATGCAGTTCCTACCTTTGCATCTCGAACAGCTCCCTCCTTGTCGATTGAAGTCATTTTGATTTGCGCCTGTGAGTTCGAAGAATCTGAAATTCACAAATTTTCTCACTCTATCGAATCGTTTTGTTCAATTTATAATGACGTGACTATCTTGTTAAAAACTCGCAGCTTCTTGAAAAATGGGTATGTTTTCCGATGAATGATGTTGATGCTAAATATATATCTTAAGGAGCTATATTAATTGGTAATTTCGAAATTCAGTCGAATGAAAATGAGTCAAAAGAGCGGAAGAAATATTCCAGGTCATTAGGCATAACTTGAGTACTGTTGTCGGATCTACGAAGCACTGGAAGGCGTTTTCTGGAACCTTTTCCTTTCAAACAGTGATTTAGAGGATCTTCCCAGGATTTCTTAGATGTTGAATTTGGAAAAATTTGGAATTTAAAAATTTTTGAGGAAACGAAGCATACCTCTTGCAAAAACTCCAGATCCAGAAGTGTTTCCTCCGTCGCTCTGCTCGATGTCGATGAGCACTCGCTGATCGCCTCCTTTGTTCTCGAACTTAGATTCGGTCATTTTTGATATCACTGAAAATTTGGAAGTCTCATGTAAAAAATTTGTAAGCATGAAAATGGCATAATGATTGAATACATCTTTTTCCTCATCTTTTCTCACTCTCCTCTCCCTGTCTTACCCTAAAATACTGCGTAAGGTCATTATGCCATTTTCAAAATGCTGGAGAATATCGAAATCGTAACCTATTATCGAAGAAGAATTGAAAGATGAATCTAGAGAAATAGCGCTCCGTGCCAAACAGTTCTGATCGTCTCTCAAAACATCCCCTTTCTTCTTCTCGCAAATGTCGCTGACGGGACATTTCTTTGTGTGAAAGTGTAAGCAAAAACTGCAAACGAAGGCTTTATTCGAATAGCAAAAGCCAAAGTTGAATAATCGATACAAGCACACGAGATGCATTTTGATACTCGGATCTCAAAGAAAGGATATAAGGCTCATCAGAACGTGATAATGACCAGGCGCAAATTGTAGACACTTGCCTATCATAATCTCAGAGTAGGAATGAGAGTTTTGGTAAAATCACAATGATTATGAATGAGTAATTTTATGAAGTGCGCAACATTTGCAATTCAAAAATAAAATCTTGAAAATACCATGTATTGTAGAATAATTGCTTGACAACTAAATAATCTCAAGAGCTAATTTAAATCGCGAATTTGGATCTACTAAACATTTCGTATAATAATTTATACGAATAGATCATCTATTTATGAATCATTCTCCAACTCCCACAATCTTCATCTTCAATCTGAAAGAAATATCTTTAGATTTGTCTCCTATTAAAATTTAACTCACCTCTACTAGTGTGTTAGGGTAATAAACCAAAAAGTACAGACAGAACATGATGAAAAGCACGAATATGACTACCTGAGTTATAAAATTTACTAATTCGCGAACGAGTATGATTTACTTGAGAAATCCAATGAAATTTGAAAATAAATTTTTCGGTGAATAAGAAGTCGTATTTTCTGTTCTTTGCAATTGGTGGTCTATTATTCGCTCTGAAATAATTGAACTTTAAACAGGGATAAATTTTATAAAACCTCTTCATTAATGGTTCCGTTCCAGATTTTTGAAGCGAAGATTCATCATCATTTGCAGAAGCTTGATTAGCCCTTTAATAATAATCAATTATTTTTCAAATGACAAACTCAACCAAAGTTACTCTTTTGCTTCCATCTTCCGTCGCAGATATTTCATAATCGCCAACTTCAAATACGATAAAAATGCTACGAGTAAGCATAAGCCTGAATTTATCAGTTTTGGAGAATTGAATTAGAATTCATTCATACTCAGGAATTTATCCATCGCTTTCAGATATGAAACTCTGGGCATCATTGAATTGTAAGAAACTAAC
>LIAE01006745.1:1328-18791 GCA_002287525.1 Diploscapter pachys | reverse complement strand
AGCGGGATGGGTGCAGACAAAGAGTCGCACGTGCACTGCCTGAATTACGATTTGATGTTTGATTCATTTTTTACAGTAACGAAAACATTATTATTATACTTGTAAAAAAATTCTACAAAATGATCAATTAGCTTACAAGTCGATTAAAATTAATCTGTATTTATTCGAAAATATACTTAATTGATACGAAATAAATTAAACTCCTGAATCATTATTAGTTCATAGAAGATATGTCTTAATGAAGAATTGCATTGAATCTTTACATGAATAAATGTGAAATAATCTTCTAAGAAATCTCTAATTTGATCTAGACTTCTTTTAAAATTTTGCATCAATTTAATGAAAAAGCCTGCTCTAATTATGGACTACATCTATATTTGTACAGATTGAAAATTTGCGAATGCCACCTAAGGATATACACGTTCGTAATTGTGAAATAATTATCGATCTCATTTTAGAGAAATTGGTAGTTGTTATTTTGAATTCAAATGCTTTGGTATATCATAAGCTTATCATCTTGATGACGGATGCAACTCATGTCGATTTTAGTATTTGAACCTCTTTTATAAAGTAAGGTATTTTATTGTATTCACACATGACAGTCGAAAGTTTATATATTGAGAATACCTGATTTTTAAAAATAATTTCATGAAACCTCGAAAATTCTAATAAGTAGATGAAAAATATTCCCTCAACTTCTCAATTTTCGTCTTCTACGAACAAGATGGTACTTGATTTTTCAGCCTTTTTCGTTCAACATCCTCTTCTAAATCCACAAGGATTCTCGTGTAAAGTGCTTGCTTTTCCAACGAAATGAGCTTGTATCTCAAACTACTCAATCCGTCATTATTGAATCGAGTTATAGTCAGAGACATTAACTTGAAGCGACATCTGAGAATTATTTCATTAGTAAAAAATTATTGACCAAACTTACGGATTAACTGGGTTGCTCGATTCTTTTTCGTGCTTGATCATTTTGTATCGAGCAATGTTTTCTGGATATCGAGTGACATTCAATCTGGCCAAGATTGTTCTGCTATACAAATCGTCGTCTTCGCCTAAACTTTAAATTTTTCTCGAATAGCCGTGCAAATATTTATTACCTCCCCAACCCCAATAATCGTTAGAGAAACCATTCATGGCTTGCATGTGTTGCACTGTCATCGCAGATATGCCACCGAAAATTCCATTGTAAGGCAGACTAAAATTGATAATATGTATCATATAACGTGCATTTTCAGAGAATAATCATTCTTTTTGTTCATGAATTACTAATTTTGGGTGTATCCTATTATAATCAGAGCTTTTCTTATCGTTCTTAATATCCTATATATGCAGAATGTCCAAGATCCTGATTATGCGATTTACTGCTTGCTTGTGTAGATAAAAAATATTTTGCATTCGTATTCTTTTCTTTTCACTCAACTGTAGTTGAATTTATCGACAGCCACGCTCATGTGTCTCGGCAGTTCAGGGCAGGTGTACAGATTTCGACCGTCTTCTGGCAGCAGGTCTACATCATGAAAAATGAAGCATTGAAATGGGTAGAGCTTCAAGCCCTCGACGAAACCAACATTCATCAACTGAAACAGATCTTTCATTTTCCATATCGTCTTTTCCTGATAGTATCGTTTTCATTTCGAACTATTACGAACTTATTCACCATTTGAATGGTACAGGTTTTATTTCAAGCTAATAGTACAGATACGGAATTTTTAGTAATTTGGGTAGCTCGGGGATATTATCTGCAGTTTATAAGAAAATCACTGTGTATCCGTTCTTTCTCGCTTTCCCTATTTCTATTTTTTCAGCCGGACAATGAAACCTTTTCGACATTATGAAGAAAAAACCATCAATCGATGTATCGTTGAACAGAGAAGCTTGGAGATTGAAGAGAGTACAGAGAATCATAGAGTGCATCTCTTATATCATTTTCAGAGCTATTTCTAAAACTTTCGCCTGAACCTTTAACTTACTGTATTTTTCCATGGAGGCCTAGATTATTCACTATTAAGAAACATAATAGTCTAGTTTCAATTTTTAGCATAGGTCCTGCATATTTTATATGGCGTTAAAGACAGAAGAATACAAGAAAGAATCTATTTTTGCCAGGCAGTGTTCTTTTCTCTTATAAAAATATAAGCTTACTATTGTATAAATGAACGATAACTTGAAATAAAGTAAAAAGGATGCGAATGTGTTTTTTTGTTTCCCCTTTTGAGCCTCAAAATGCGCACACAAACGCAATTGTTCATTTGGTGATTTCCCTTATTTTCTTCGTTCCTTCATCGAAATTAGCGGGATTTTCGAAATAACCACTTAACCATTATTACTCTCTATCGATATTGATAAAAATGAATTGACTAATCACCAACAATTACCCTTGAAAATGTGAAAAAGAAAAGTAAGCAAAAAATCGACAAAGAAAAGTCACCAAATCGAATGAGATTCGTGACTCACTAGAGGAAGGAAAAAGAAAACACATTCTTTTTTCTTTATTCCAAGTGACCGTTCATCGACAATACCTTTCCTCGATTAAATGTCTGATTGGCAATCGGCTCGACAACGAAAATAACGTAGTCAATTTCTTGCTTCCCAAGTAGACTGTGTAAATTGTTCAGCAAAATTCTCAGATGTTCTTCTCTATCGCGAAAGGGAACTACTATTCCGACCTGAAAATCGGTATAATTATTTATCGTAGATTTATTTTACTGACGAAATCTATAGGTTTTAGCATGTTTTTCACGATTTTACGCCAATTCTCGATGGTGAAATAAGGAAACAAATGAAATTTCGTAGGTTATTGACAAATGTTGGACAGTGTTCAATACAAAGCTAAATTGTATCGATTTCCAGGACAAAGAAAAGCCAACAAAATGAGAACGTATTCAATTGTTTTAGATACTTTCATTTCTAAATTGTGCTAAATAACCTGTACTGATAACTTACACGATGCACCGCCTTGCAATCTAAAGGAAATCCATGGCCTCCTTGCTCGATATTTTTATGAACTTGTGTTAAATTCTCCATTGATATATCGTTCATGTCAACTTTAATTGGTCCAACCTAGTGATTGCAAAAAATAATGTGTCGGTCAAATGAAGTGAAAGCTCGTTTTTAAAGAGAGTCATGCGCGTATGATCTACGCGCAAAGAGAGATAAGGGTGCCAGAGAAAGAGTCAGTGGGTAACAATGTATCGAGTGTATGCAATTTCTTCTGTGTCTTTTGCATTTCAGCGATATTTTTCGACGAACGATCCTTCATTTCGTTTGGCCAGCACAATATTTGATGCATGCAATAGACTTACTAGATTTGACGGTAATATCCAACAATATCGTAAGCCCTGTCTTTGAGGTGTGAATGAGTGATTTTTGGCTAAATCTGAAAAAACTTGACTATTTTCTCAACTTCGACAAATCTATCTTCGAAGTTTGAAATTTTAGAGACGTACTAGATTGACTAGATTGAATTATTGCTTGAATAAACTACTCACCTGTCTTATGAGTAAGTGTTTTATTTGCGCTATTTGGCTGTTGCGGGTTATCTGTAAAGTTAGAAATATTGCGCTTCTTTCTGACCATTATAAACGGCAGTTTCTCATCAGATTCATATAGAGTTCTCTTATTCGTTGGATTCAATTTCACATGATTTGTTGTCACAGAACTGTTAACTACTGCTATCTGAAATAATAAAATCATAAAAATGATAAGATATATTTATGTGGTAGTTTAGAATATATTATTTATACACATGTCACACGAATGAAAGGCAAAACATGTTCAAAAATTTTAGTAAATGAATAATAATATATCTTACTCTGTTAATCATGAGATATGGTATACCAAGAATAAAACAGATCAACAGTAAATAGTGTAAATCAGACGAGTGATATGCCTTCGCAATGCACCTTCGATTAATGTGTACCATAATTAGATAACGCATTGTTATACCCGAGTTAAGTCTGAAAATACTGTATTTCGAGTTTTCAACTTTGAAAATGTCCACTGGAAACATGCTTTGAGTCTGGAATGTAAATCATTTCGAAACAAAATCTTTGATGCGATATTTCTGATCCATTAAAGTATCATACATCGATGATCGATGATGCAATGACCAGATACAAACGTCGAAGCTTGGATAAAATTCAATACTAATTTTCTCTTGTTAATTATCAAGAAATTTCTCATTCAGCACGTTTTTTGAAGCTCATAATTAGTCATGAATATTAGAAATTAGCTATCTTCATTTTATATAAGCATCTGAAAAACTATCCAGAAAAAATCGTATTTTTAAAAGTTATAAACCCAAGTCATAATTTATCCTAAAAATACTCATAAAGAAATATTGAATAGAATAAAACTGCAGGATGAAAATTGTAAATGATTGATAAAATTTCAATATGAACGTGACATCGTGATATAACCAAGTGATGAATTTGGAAAAAAGAAGATAATTGGTGCGAAATATTACAATAATAAAAGTACACTTGAAACTGTTTACCATCTATTTGTTTTTGAAGCTGAAATTTTTCCTTTGTTGAACACGTAATCAAGTCAAATAATTCCCTTTATGTTTTCCCTTGCATTTGAGCAATTCGGATCAGTTTTCATAAAGCTTTATTAACGGAAATGATCAGAAAAATATGGTATTTACAGAAATAACAGAACAAAGGAAATAAAAAGTCTAATGAATCTAATTAGAAACAAACGAAAAATTCGATCAATGCTTACAACTAACTAATACTCTCCAGCAATTTCATTCAATTGAATATTATTTATTGTATTACATAATTGGGGTAATTATGAAATTTTACAGCATTACAACTTTACAATATTACAAAATATTATATTGGAATAGGAGAGATTAGGTTTCCGGTTGGGGAATCTTGATTTTTGCACTTTTTTCGCGGTGTATTTTTGTATTGCTGTAAAGTATCCAAGTTGCTCATAATTTTCAAATAAGGAAACTAATTTTAGGTATTCGAAACATATGACAATTGGATAAAAGTCGGGGAATAATTGTAAATTGGCTCATAATTTGTAATATGCCTCATAAATTTCTACCTAAATGGTCGTTATCAAAGACGTCAATTGCCACTTCCAGTTTATTAATATTCAAAAGTATAAGGCAATAGGATTTTACAGAAATTTCGCACTCTCGCATTCGCATTTTTTTCGCAAAATTCATCGTGATCTATACTTGTGTAATTCTGATAATCACCCAATCTAAACTACAAGTCAGCTACTATAGAAATAGGTAAATAAAATAGACCGAAATATTTATAAAAATTAGTTACATATTTCTTAGAAATAATAGTGAAAATTTTAACTATGATTATGATTTATTAAAATCGTTGCCTAAGCATGAAATGCCTGAAGTTGTTTCAAATAAATGGATTGTTCTTACAACAGTTAATTATCCTACAAAAGACGTTCAGGTAAATCATAATATTCGTAGAAAATTTGATAAATAAATATTGTCAAGTTTCAGTATCTCGCTTCTTTACCAGATTGGAATTTAGTCGTGGTTGCCGATCTAAAAACTCCGAAAAATTGGAGCCTGGACAATGTTCATTTCTTATCCATTGAAATTCAAAACGATATGAGCAGATGTTAGTTCATTCACTATAAGTTCCGTATTACTTTATATGGAAAGATAAAATAATAGTTGAGCCCTATAATATAGCATTACATCATTTTACAACTTCTAATTTTTAAAATACCATTTATTTTGATCAATATTCAGAGAAAGTATTGCAGCATTACGTTTGGTGCGCCGATTGCCTTACAAATCGTATACTCGTAAGATGATTGGATATTTATATGCGATATCTCAAGGAGCAGAATGGATTTATGACACAGACGATGACAATCGACCTATTCATAGAGGACTCAATTCGTTTGACTTTGTGGATGAACACAGCGGTATCAGATTCGAAAGAAATAAAGCTGATCCATTGATGTTCTCATTTTTTCTAAATGAATTATCAATTACGAGAAATTTAGATCAAGACTATTCAACCCATACCTGTATTTTGGGCGAACTGAGATGTGGCCCAGGGGATTTCCCTTGGAATATTATAAAGTAAATAATTAATTTAAGAAGTACTAATGATAATTTTGAGTAAAAAATGCCATTATAAGTCAAAAATATGAAATTTTAGCTTCATAACCACACAGACAATGATTTTCGGTTATGTGAACGGATGAAGAGAGCTGCAGTTCAGCAAGGACTTGTCGACATGGATCCTGATGTTGATGCAATATTTAGGTAACTGAGTCGCTGTGATATTCATATGCAGTAGAAAGCGCGTATTTCAGATTATTGAACGTCAATCCAAAGGTTACCTCATCCGAACATTTCAACATGCATGCTCCTCCAATAATTCTTGGTCAACATATGTATTCCCCATGGAATTCGCAGAACACTCTCTTCCATAAAAATGCATTCTTCACCATGTTTCTGCCAACAACCGTCACATTTAGGTAAATGATGAAGTAGTGAATGTGTCAGAATTAATAAGGGAAGAAATAGGTAACGAAACTTAAAAAAATGTGTTAACTTTTGCAATAACAAAACATTTTCTATGATACTGGTATAAATTCTCATGAATAAAACAGAAAATTCAGGACGACAGATATTTGGCGATCATTCTTTGCACAGAAATTACTCCATCTCATTGATGAATACGTTGCATTTTATCCTGTAAACGCAGTTCAAATACGAAATGCTCATGATTACCTCAAAGATTTCGAGGATGAAACGCGAGTTTATTTGCAACATTCAATTTTCGAACCATTGAGATTTAGTGATGTGTATCTGAAATCAGGCGCAATAATAAAATTCCTCGACCAATGGAAATGCAATCAAAGTTCAATAGAAAGCTGCATGATTGAATTAGCTGAGCAATTTGGGTGTCTAGTTTTGAAGGAAGAACACCATGAGTTGTTGAATTCAGGAACTTGTCATTCTGGAAGGTTGATGATATTAATTTGATCAAAGACTGGAATCATGATTTACGTGCAATAGGGTAAACAAGCAATGCCTTTCAATACTTTTTATGCGATTATTTCTAGATACAAGTTTCCAAATTTATCCGAGCCGGCAAAATATGACAAGCATGAATTTGAATATGAAAAAGATTCAAACTGCCGACGAATGTTTCTGCAGTTGTTCAATGATAAACCGATCGATTCAAACAAACCAGTAATAACTGATATCAATCTGAAAAAAAACATTTTATAAGAAATCTAGGCAGAAGTTAGAGCTTTGAAGAAAATGCAGTACTTTGACGATTTGAGGAAGTTTTGCAATGAAGCTGGATATCATGGTGATAATAATGCTTCTTTAAAATAGCTTTGCTCTAATATTTTTAGAATCCCATCACGAAATAACATCACACATATCTTTGGCGAAAATGCACGCTAATATGCCACAATTAAACAATCTACTCGATACAGTAATTAATTTCGATTATTTTCTGTAAAATTGTAAACTCTTAGGCTCTGATCATTGTCAGCAACTACCCGATGAGTTTGAAATATGGTTTATCTTTGCTCCAGCGACTCTACACCCCATATTTTGCCGCAGTTATATTCTGTGGATCGTGGTATCCAAAATTACAACATTTTTGTAAGGATAGTAGCTTCGAATTAAATTTATTGAAAAATTTAGCTGATTCTGATTCTCCACCACTTGAGTATCCATTCAATTACATTCATATCACGCCACAGGAAATGAATCAAGGCTATAATGGAGAAATTTGCATGACCAAAGCATATCAATTACGATTACGGAATATAAAGGGTTCGATATTAACTTTCATTAAAATTTAAAAGTTGCAGGGAGGCAAGAAAATATAGCTTAATTAATTAAGGCAAAATCTATTTTGTTCTAATAATTTTCTCAAATCCTTTAAAAATAAAAAAAGAAATTTCTACTTAATTTATTTGGCAGTAATTTTTAGCCAGTCAAATATATAAAATTGCTTGAATATTTATACTTTATACGACTTTCTGAATATAGGCTATTTCGCAGTAGTTGATGACGCGATGTTGAATTTTTGGCAGCCATTCAATCTCAATTTAGTGTTTCATCAGTGGGGTACGAAAAATGCAGAATATGGTAAAGGATATTGGTGGCCCAAATCTGTTGGTAAATTTATAAATTAATTCGTAAATTCGTAACTTAAGACAAGAATTATTTTAGGTCAAGCAGCCATGGAAAATACCATAAAAATGGTAAAAGACGAAAGAAATTGCAACAAGATTTGTCAGAAAACGATTGAAGAATATCAGCAAAGGGTAATATATTTACGCTCGAGTACATGAAGTTTTGATTTGAAAATGTTCGAAGAATGACGTTCAGATTTCGTTTGTAGAAATTTCTAATTCAAAACCAGGTCCAAGTTGTAGCTACAAAATATTAAATTAAAAATTCATGCATCCTTCTTATTTACCATTATTATGACTTTCATTAATTTTTCTACCTCATTTAGCTGCTGAAACGAAAAATGATCAGTGAGAACGAAACAGTCTTTACTGAAATGCAGAAATTTGAAAATTGGACTGTCAGTGACGTGTAAGAAATTTTAAATTAATAGTAATTCGACTGTCTTATAAATTTTAGTTATTACATACCGACACACGAAATGCCCTTCTTCACGAATCTGATAAAGATTTTCTATAGAAATAGTTTATTTATCGAAATTGCCTTAATGAAGTATCTACGAGCTGCTTCTCATCAAATGTTAGATTATATTATCATTAAAACTTCGAGATTGTGTCTTTTAGAGCTAAAAATGGACCAAAATTAGGCCCATTTCCGGAAGATGAAAGAAAAATGAGCTTATTTTATTATTTCAATGAGAATGCAGCTTTTATTCATGCAATAAAATTAAGTAAAGTAATTGGTAGCATGGAGCATCGCTATGCGTAAGTTAACACTACAAAATAATTATCAATTTTCACTTTAGATACTGTGACTTTGTGATAAAACCATATCACAAGGTTTTATTTTTGAATGAAAAGTTCACAAGTGGAATTGAGGAAACAATATATTGATGTTCATTTTTAATGTAGCTGCTAGATAGATAGCCATTTTCTAATCTAGTGATAATAAATAATTATTAATGAAGACCTGTGTGCTTATGTTACTTAATAAAATAATTTTAGATAAAACTTTTCTTTAACCTTGGATTATAATTTCCACAATTTTTCGATAATTATATGATTTTCAGGATGTTGTAGAAGTAAGAATATCTGTTTTACAGAACAATAGGACATCGCATAGCTCTGTGTAACTAAATCTTTTTAAAAAACCGTGTTTCTAAATGTGCAGTGATGCTGTTATACGAAACCGCGTTCAGAGCTGCATTATGATTTTTCGAATATGTTTGTATCTACGTGGTTTCATTCCCCGATATGAAAAATTAAATTAAGGATAAATCTATTCATCATGCATTTTTATAAAGCTTAAAATTATGGTTAATTTTTCAACGCATGAAGTTTTCATCGTCAAATTCGACATTGTGATAAAGACTCTCAAGTGTAATCGGTTGAAGTTTAGCATAAAAATATTTCAAAAATAATCGTTGGTCATTTTAACTGCTATGACTTCCCAGTAAAAATGCATGGAAGTTCTGAAATGATGGTAGGACGACACGTTCACTTTGAAATATCATGACACGGTTTTCTATAAAAGAATGATGAGATTTGATGGAATTTCTGCCGTCATATTGTAAGATAATGTGTATCTTCTACTCCGTCCACGAGGTCACAGTGCTGTTGCCAGAATGCGAATTTCAGATCACGCGATTTCATTCCATTACATTAATTCGACTCAGATGCACGAATTGGAGTATCTGATCTATCATCTCAAGCCATTTGGTATCGATAGGCGATTTCGAATCAACTCTGGCGAACCTATTCTGAAAGTTGCCCGAAGGTTCGCCATATTGAACAGAGGACCAGATGATCCGGCGATGTATCCACGTTAGTCATTCTGTGTCCTGTCTGATCCATGAACGACTATGAACTCTCAGTTGTTCAGCGTGTGAGCTTTGGTCTCAAATTTTGGACGGGAAGCTCACATTGTGAGCACTCAGTTTTCATGAGTCCGGGCATTATTTTCTTTTGTTAAAAAATGAGCGAAAACTTTTTTTATAAATAGAAATGGAAAATAGATTCCTCGTATGCTTTATTTTCGAAATGACCCGATAACTTATAGATAATTTCGTAGCGAACAATACAAATTTCAGGAACCAGATAGTGTAGCTGCAGGCTTCAATGAATACTTATCCGAGTTATACTTATCTAGTTTCTCTGTGTATGCCTCATATTCATTTTTGAATGCAAAAATAATTCTCTTCCCCAATCGATGCATTTTCTGGGGTAGTCAAAGCATTGTAAAATCGCTTGGTCCACATTATGATGCGAAATTGACGACAGATGAATAAACAATTCGGAGACCATTTGTATCACTTATAAATCCAAAGAGCTAAATAAAATATTTCTAATGTCAATTTTCTCTAAATTCTAATTAAGATTAATATTTATGCCGAACTATTGAAAAGTAAATTGAAACTGAGTAATGAATGCTCAACATTCGTATGAAACAATTCAATCGTGAATATTGAAAAGTGAAATTTTCTTAAGCAGAACGAAGATCTTACATTGAGAAATCACTAATAATTTCAGGTCTAATAATTCTCAAATTTTCATAAATTAGTGCATATCAAATCATATTTAGCAGCAGTGGTAAGCATTTGAGATTTTTAAGCTGTTTATATCCGATGTTCAATTGTGAAGATCCTTTGAACAGTTGAAGGGCTGCAAACCAGAGCGGAATCGATCCATTGTCACATTTACTTAACCCAATCATCGAGGCCTGAATAGGAAAAAATCATTTCGTATAAAAACAACATTAACCTTTTCGTCAACCAGAAAATGTTGATTCCAATTAATTCGTGAAACATTGCTTGCTTTAGCTACAATTCCAGTATAGTAGACATCCTATTTTTCAAAATTATTATCCGAAACTAAAGAAAATTTTTAGTTTTGAATATAAAATATAAACTAATACAAAGATCAGACCTAGGGAGCACTTTCGTCAGACGAACGAAATATACGGGGGTAGGTCGCAAGGGGTTTCTGACGATCGTCCTCCCTAGGTCTGACAAAGATACTAAATCTTATCACTTTATGCTTTAATAAAATAAACAAATTTCTCGATACTTCGATTTTAATAATCGGGTGATTAACAGCTTGGCTGAGAATTGCATCGACCGCTTGAGCGTCCATCAGATAGAATGGTCCAGAACAGTAATTTGGAAGGTATTCCTTGGTCCAATATGACTGTGGAACATGCCTGAGAATTTGAGCCTAACTATGAAATTTATTTGTTCATTTGCATAACTCAGAATAGAAGTTAAATGGGTGAATATTTTTTTATTTTAAAATTCCTAATTTCATACCATTTTCCTCCAACATCATGCTTTATTTTTACTTTGTTCCAAACGTAACACAATATCGATTTTTCTGTTGGTACTGTCTTTTTTCTAAAAGGCGTAATATTTTCCCAAAATTTTTAATTTTAGGTTTTGACTAATTATAAAGATAAAATTAATACTCAAGAAAATATAGAACGCGATCAAGCATAGTTATGACATCGCCATCGATTTTTAATAAGCGTTTTACATTTGAACACCAGGTACGAAAAAATTGCATTGCAGCGTATATCTGAAATATTATAAGTTGAAAAGATAATTTAAGGCAACGTTAACTTTGTAGACTAAATTATCGTAAGATTCCTCTAGATCAGTTACTATTATATCGTCATGAATTTTGATTTCATTGTTCAAATGACTCCAATCACTTTCGTTTGGTTTGGAGAGAATGAAATAAACCATAACTTTTGAATCCTAAAAAAAATTAGAATATTTGTAAAGTCTAAATAAATGATTACATTGATGGCTTTGCTTTCATTTCTATTGGCCCATGTATTCCTGATGGCGAAACGAGTATCACTTTCTTTTGCGGTAGAGGGAACAATTGCAACGAGTTGAATAGTGCTGAAATTCCATTCTTCGATTTTCAATTAAATCATTGTTTTCGAATGAATTAGGAAGGTAATATCCTTTCGATTATATCGTTTAAAATTTTTAAAAATAATATCGATATTTCTATACTTTTTCTGACATCTGAGTGTACTCGGCAAGTATATAAATTTGTAGCCGATTGAATGGTTGTAGAAATGCATCATCCTGCTTCTTTGATATTCAGAATATTTAAATATAGGAGAATAAAAGAAAAAAGATTCTGAATAACTCTGCATGGTTATAATATAACCAACCCCTAAATTTTTTATTGAAAAATTATTTAGGTTTCTTTAGAATGATAACATTTTTCATTCAAATATGAACCATGCTCTTGAAACGACTCTTTTCGAATTTCTTTTATTTATTAATTCTTCTTTAATTTTCCCTATTATAATTCTCATCTTTCAAATTAGTAAAATCTTACAAACTCCAATAATAAAAATAAATGCTTTACGTCGGCTGGATTGTAACTTATGCCACATCTGGAATTTTAGCGTTGACTACTTTTAGAGAGGTTAAGTCTCCCCCTTTCGAGAGAGAGAGAGAGAGAGAGAGAAAGAACGCATGAAATTTTTCGCCGTTTCAATTATCGTTAATTATTCCGTTAATTAGTCGATAATTTCATGAAACCAAGACACCAATTAGGGTAATAAAATACGCTCGAAATGATGGCGTCGTTGGTCTTTCGAAAAAGGCCTTCTGAAGGAATGAACGACGTCGAAACTCGACGATACAGGTCATTTTCTAAAAGGTTTCCAACGGATTCGGATTCTCCATAGTCGATTTAGTTTATCTGCATTGACAGTTTGTCAACTTAGCTCGACACGGGTGAGCACAACTACTTCAAAGTTTTACTATGAAAATGTTAGTGCTAAATGCAGTACGCGTAAAATACGGAATGAGAAAAGGGGAATTCGACCGATAATGATAATAATCTATTTGACTATCACTCAGGCACCATTTGGTAACATTTTGAGAAGGTTTCACGCCTAATTAGGTTAATTAGTGTAAACGCAGTGCAGTTTCCCTGTCGGAAAAATTTGGGAAGGCCGCTGCAGGAACGAATTGCCGCACAAAATGGTCATAATTTTTGATAGGGTGGAGCGTTTTTGAAAATTTAAAAAGTTTTGAGTTTGTACCGATCTCGGTCATCACACTGATATCAAATTTACCAAATTCAACCTATTTTGAAAAACCACTTGGCCTCTCTAGGTAAGCCACTGATCCTTTTAAAGCCCGGTGTCTTTTTCTAATTATTTTTTCAATTTTTAAAACCGGTCTTTTCTAGAAGCTATTTAATAAATATGTCTATAAAACTATGATATTCATAAAATTAGACAGGAGTAAAAAATAAATTATGTGTTCGTAAATCAAACCTTTTTCGAATTTGCAATCAAGCTGAAAAAATAAATAGGAAATGGTCTAAAATGCAATGAATCGATTTTTCTGTAACAAAAGAAACCAATTTTTCTTCCTACATGTTCCGTTATAAAATTAACTAAATTATTCAACTATTGATTCATCTTTTTGTTTTTTGTTGTTTTGTTTTTTATTTTCGTGAAAATTTTATTTACTCGAAATGAGCATCCGTCGATTTGTACAATTCCATCACAAAATAATTACTGTTTTCGGTAGGTTATGATCAAGATATTTTAGTGATGTTTTTATTTATTTTTTTAAAATATTTTAGCTGCATCATTATTCTTCTACATCATGCTGTATGTCGTGAGCTATTTGAGTGAAATTCGCAATCGACAGTCATTGATTTATGACAAACTTATGAGGTAAGTATATTTCACAGAAGAGTTTCAAACAAAAAATCTTTGAAATTAGAATTTTAATGCATGTCTTTCCCTTCATCAATCTAGTAGTTACATTGTATCCTGAAGTTTCAATAGAATTTCTGTTATTCAGTGATTTATTCAAGAAATGAATCTGCATATTATCATATCAAAACATTTACAGTCATTCGATTCCAATCAACTCAAAAATTGCTCGGAAAAAGTATATTACAAGTCCAATGCACGCGATTTATCACAAGGGAGGTCTCGGAAATCAATTGTTCGAATTGATTTCGCTGATCGGAATTGGGAGAATGCTTGGCAGAGAGCCACTTATTTCAGCCACAAATAGGCATATTCTCTCGGTTTTAGAAGGTTACACATTTCTCATTATACCCATTTATGATAGTCAACAAGTCCGATTACAGAATTTATATTTTCTCGATACCCGTTGCTTCTCGATCAAATTCAAGTTCGATATTTTCAGGTTTCTATATTTTTAAAAATCGAGAACTATTTATCTATTTATAGAGGGATCGTGTATCGATTGCTTTATTCAATACAACCTGTTGTCGCTATTACGATGTGGATCAGTTTAAGAACATGAAAGAGGATATAATTGAAGCAGACGGAAAATATTTTCAAGTAACTCCTAGTTTAGAAATAGATCATTGAAGAAAGATTTTCTGCAGAGCTACAAATATTTCGAATCAATACGAAATGAAGTGCGATCTTGGTTGTTTCCTAAGGGTATCATCTCTAATTCACAATCAGCAACGACTTTGACAAATGAAGCAAACCGAGTATTCAAGTCAGAATTAGAATTTTTTCTACACATTTTTGGTTAAAAATATGCTGAGTTTATGAAAACTTAGTTATTGGAGAAAATTAACTTGTCTATTTGAAAATCCAGTGCCATAGTATCTGAACATCATTGGAGGGGAAATTTGTAACATAACTATAGCAGTTCCTCGCACTACCTTACATAATATGTGTAATTACAAGAGCTCCAAGTGAAATTCATAATTATTTTCAGTATCTGCACACACATTCGTCGCGGGGATTTCATTACAGATAAAGTTCATTTTCCTTCGGATCCGGACTTCACTCGGGATGCCACAGAATATTTGATCGACAAATTTTCTAAAAGCCATACAAAAATGCGAATTGTGGTATTAGGAAACGATGCAAGTTTTGGCTACTTTATATTTCATGGTATGCAAAAATATTTTAGCCCAAATTAGTGATTATCCCATCTGTAATGTATAAAATTAATTATTTTTACATTGAAATCCTCGATATTCAAATATTTGATAGGAAATAAAACCAAAATTACTGATTTGCAGACAAGGTAGTTAATTCCAAGGACATTATCCATCCATATGGGAACAGGAATGATTCTCTCTATTCACCCAAACGATCTATGCAATACGAAGTCTTCATCACTCCCACACGCTCTCCTGAAGTGGATCTCAGCTTTTCTCACAACTTTTGCGATGTGGTGCTCATTACAGGCACGTAAACAATTGAATAATCAATCAGTAATTATTTGCTTTTACTCGCAAGAATAGCTGCATTGTTTGAATGTTAGAGAAAATTGCTCGAGCATCTTATATTAAGTTAGATAGTAATCGGCAAAAATATAACTACAAAAAAAAACTAATATTCATTTTAAAGCTTCGATTTTGTGAAACTATGTCAACTCCTTTCAGCTCCTTCGTCAACTTTCGGCTTCTGGATTGCCTATTTGGCAAAGGATGGAGCTCAGATATTTTACAGGGATATATTTCAAACGAACGATGCAGTCCGGCTCGAAATGGATCCTGACGATTACTACCCGAAAAGTTTGTCATTTTGAAAGTTTATTTTCAGACCAACTTCCAGAGTGGATAAAATTGCAAACTGACAAGAACGGAGACATTATTGAACAATAGGATTTTTTAAAATTAATATTATAATTTGTATATATATTTTTCTTGTTTATCTTAAATTTTTAAAATCCCTCGAATAAAAATTACAGAATTGATGTATCCTTTTGAATTTTCGCTCGAAAGCATGACGCACTCGAATTGATATATTTGTTCACTTGTCCTCGAATTATCGAATCCTTTGTTTTCATCCCTCCATCAAAAATCAATGTCTGGTGGTTCTTTCCAATAGAAATTCGAAAACCGAGGAAGGGATTTCAGAAAGTGAATTGTTATATAATCAAATAAAAACATTCATATTTGCTCAATTAATTTATGTTGTATATCCTGAAAGATAATATCTTCACTTAATGAAAAACTGTTAGGTCATTAAGACCCATTCCACGAGTAAACGGAACAACTGTCAAAGGGGGGTCCGGACAATTTCAAAAGTCTTCTGAATCCGAACCAAACCAATATGGGCTCTAATCATAAAAATGGGGAGATCAGGCCCTTCGCCCCTTAAAGTGGGCGGGGATAGGTGGAGGTCAAAGTTGGGAGTTTTAACGATTTGACTGTAAACAGGAGGTATAGTGGACTGTGAGTAGGTGGATATTGCATACTCTTTGCAACTTGATTCCCCATGCTCCGCCTCTATTTCTCTACACTTTCCCGGAGAGGCAAAAAGAAAACGAGCGAGGAGAAAAGAAATAGCGAGAAAAAAAGAAATAACGAAAGAAAAGAAAAGCGAATTGCAAAGAATATGCAATATCCACTTACAGTCCATTATAGAAGTAGAAAAACTTAAGGTATTGGTAGGGACCGCCAAGCCCCGCCCCTTTCACTGGATTCAATATTGTCCATAGCTGATAACCCTTCCAATTATCGCAACTATTTCTCGTTTTACTTTTGTTATACCTAATTGATCGATACCTACTATACAATTCGATACCGCTCTTTCACGCGGTGATATCGATTTATTGATTGGGTGCGAAAAAAGTCCGCAAATGCACGTTAAATTACGACAATGTTAATATTTTGACTTAGAAAAGGGGTATGCAGCATTTTTTCACGAAATGACTAGTCTATTCGTTCACTGTTACTGATATAAAAATCCTAGGACCCGCAACTGAGATCCTGATAATCCGCGAAATATAAAATAAGCCAATCAGGGCTGTCCAGAAACAAAATTGATAGAAACAGAAACGGCCCGTATATCTCGAACCACGGAAACAAAAATCTAGATTTTTCTCTTATATGCCGAGTTTTCTGTATATTATTGAAGATTATGTAAGATTTTTATAAGTTCTAACTTATATTTTCCAAGATATACGGACCGTTTCTGTTTCTATCAATTTTGTTTCTGGCACAGCCCTGATGGTGAATAAGTTCATCATAGTTCGAAACGAAAACGATACTATCAGGAAAACACGATATGGAAAATGAAAGATTTCTTAGAAGATTATTTTACATTTATTCATGTAAAGATTCAATGCAATTCTTCATTAAGACATATCTTCTATGAACTAATAATGATTCAGGAGTTTAATTTATTTCTTATCATTAAGTATATTTTCGAATAAATACAGATTAATTTTAATCGACTTGTAAGCTAATTGATCATTTTGTAGAATTTTTGCAAACATAATGATTTTTTCGTTACTGTAAAAATGAATC
>LIAE01006744.1:0-51810 GCA_002287525.1 Diploscapter pachys | reverse complement strand
ATCATTATATATTTAGTGATAATGATGTTGATGGTACATTCAAATCCTGTCTGTGTTTCGATCCCTCAGCTCCAATTGGCAGTCAAATTTCTCGAATCGCTGATATGAATTATGCAAGATATGATCATTCGCTCATTGTCTATAACGGGAAATTGTATGCAATCGGAGGGTGAGCTGAGATTTTGCATATCTTTATACCAAATATTTGCTAATTTAGATATCAAGAACGTTTGGGTAAAAATTTTTGTGATTCAATCGAGGAATACGATCCACAAACGAATGAATGGCGTGAAGTGGGAAACATTGACATAAAATAAAAGCTTGATTACAATAATCTCAAATTTCATATTGTAATTGTATTCAATAAAATGTGAAATAATAATTGAATTTCAATGCACATGATACAGACAGCCCTCGAAGATATCCAGAAGTGATGAGGGATAATTGTAACCGAAATAAATATTCTTTGAAATATTTTATTTAAAAATTCTGTAACCAAATTCAATATTTATTTTATAGTAATTTCAATCCATTAATGAGTTTCAAAGTAATTCTTTCAAAATATATAGCAGAAATAGTCAACCAAATTTTTGTGAGCAGTTATTGAATGTATTCAAAACATTGTTCGTCAGCATCAATCAATAATAGCGTATTTTTCTTATCCTCTCGATGTTTTACTGAAATAACCTATAGTTTTTTCTCAGTCAATATCTTTTTCATTACTTGATTTGATGATGAGGCATTGTCTTCATCATTTTCATGGCATCAATCTACTTAGTTTCGTTCAATATCTTTCAGTATTTGTTAAATTTATTTCATCGTTTTGTCGCTATTCATTTTCGTTCTTCTTAATTCTAAATATCAACGAAAAATGTTTAAATAAACGTAAATTTTAATTTACAACCTTATTTGAAGGAAATAATCTATAATTAATACTAGAAATTCAGCCACCTCTACTAACATTTAACTTCAAATTTCTTAAAACTTTTGTACATTTTATATTTTTCTTTTTATTAATAAAAAGTTTAATTACCCAAATTTGAGAGGCAATTACCAATACACTGCTGCGAATCATTGTCTGACAACCCCTACATCTATCTCCAACCAGATTTGTTACATGTTTCAGCATGCATCTTCAACTGTTAGGATTCTTAAGACGCACTATTTATAAAACCCGAACAAAAATTGCATTAGTGCAAAAGTTTTTCAATCCGAATATGAACCATTTGGGTAGTATATCATGGACCCATATGATAACATAGCAAAGTGGTAGCACGGTACTCTAGGAAGCAAAACTGAATTGCCCTTAATCTGCTATATTCCAAAAAGATTTTTCCGGAATAACCGGCCAGAGTGGATATTTTCGAAGGGTGTGTTAACACAAGTTGATCAATTTTCGATATGCTATCAATTATTTATTGTTTTTCTTGAATTTATTCGGCTGCATTAAAAATTAAATTAAATTTTCTGGTAATAGCATTGTTGCAAACAATGGAGGGCAAAATGATAGGATCAGGGCTGTCTGAAACTCGGAAAAAAATCGAAATTGAGCTGAACTGACTTCCAGACAGTTCGAAGTTCAGCTCGTACAGCCCTGATTAAAAAGAATATTTACTTCAGTCACAGTTATCTCTTATCACTTTTAGATGCCTTCAAGAGTTGTCTGTATCATGTGCACTCAAATTAAAATATTATTTTACATTTATTTAATAAAATTTGATATTAATATAATCAAGTTTTTATTTTATGTTAATTTTTCCAACTTCTCGCCATTTATTCGTTTGTGGATCGTATTCCTCGATTGAGTTGCAAAAATTTCCCCATAAATCTTTTTGAAATCTATGTTAACAAATATTTGGTATAAATATATGCCAAATCTCAACTCACCCTCCGATTGCATACAACTTCCCGTTAGCGACAATGAGCGAATGCCAATATCTTTCATAATTCATATCAGCGATTCGAGAAATTCGACTGTCAACTGGAGCTGAGGGATCGAAACACAGACAGGATTTGAATGCATTATCATAATCATAACTAAATATATAATGATGCACTATTTATCATATAAAATTAACGACTTCCGTCCCCCAGTAATGTAAATTCTTCCATTTAGTGATGCAACTTCGAATAAGTTTTGTCTTCCTGGAATCTCTCCAATTTCAATCCATTCCTGTTCCTTGTCTGATAATCGATATATCTTTCTACGACCAAGTCCATCAATAACTGAATATCCATCATTACAATAACGGATATGCTATAATGTGACCGTATAAAATTTCATCGCATGTTATTGTTTGAACAAGATAAATTGGAAAAGGAAAAGCAGGTCCTGGTTGCCATTGTCCATCTATTAGCACCTAAATAAATTATTTCATCGACTTTCATTCGATCTTCTTACATCAACTCGATTCGCATTTCCACCCAAAGAATACAATTTGTCTTTGAAATAAGCAACAGATGCACCTCCACGCCATTCAGGAGGATTTGATCCTGTAAAGAATGCAATAAAATTATACCAATATATTGGCTTTTGTAATGCTACCTCTAGTGATTCGTTGAGTATTCAGATCGAAAATTTCAAACGATTTTTTATAAGATCCAATTGCGAAAATCTAAAATTTACAAAATTGGTAATGTCAAATAAGATAACCTACTTTATCCTTTGTTGTTGCTACTTCATATGGCTCTAAATATTTAGTAAATCTCGCAATTTTCTCGACAGAATTGGTATGCGAGTCAAACAGACAAATTATTCCTTCCCAACTTTCACCGTTTCTATAAGGTACTAAATACTAAAATTAATTTTCGTTCATATATAAGAAATATTTTCCTACGATAGAATAAAGTTTTCCTCTCGAGCGCTTTCGGCAGATATTTCTTGATTATTTGCATCATCCGTCTATTAGTCCAGGCCAATTGTCCCAGCTCCTTGAATTCGGGATATTGGCAGATCAACAATATAATTTCGACTGGTAAATTGGCTAGCATCTTTGTTAAGAGACCTAAACGATCAGCATAGTATTATTTCAAAATGGAAATACTAAAAGAGTATTGATTGAATGAGAAAGTCTGCAATTAACGAGTTGAAATTTATCATTGAAGAAAAGAGAATGAAACTACTAAATTGATGCTTCGCAATTTTTATCAGGCTAAAAATCGATTCCTAACATGGTTTATCATTTAAGAGTGAATTTCAACAAGGACCAAAGTCGGTATAAACAAGGATTCTCATGGTGATAAACGTTTTTTTTTTTTTTCGAAAATCGATTACTGTAGCTCGATTATTTTTCAGACCCGACCTCGAATTCATTGCTGTTTGAGCTCCAGAATTTTTTGAAGTTCAATGACCAATTATTGAAAAGTGCTTTGGGTTATTTTTATTTGATCTTCAGATATGATTCACTTCCTTCAAAATTCAATACAATTTTTAAAATGAAATGCCATCATTTATCTTTGCAAAAATGCATACTCTGCAAACATATAAAAAAGCTAGCGACACATTCGTTCACCTATTTTCTCTCTCTCTCTCTGTTCCCTCTCGCTTATTACCTATCTTTCCACCTTTTTCAAATGCGTTAATTTGGCGGGATATTTTTCGCAAATGTTTGAACCCTCGGCTTAGTTTCGAAATCTTTTTGTGCAGCGATCAAATATCGATTTGACTATTGATTCGTCCACTCTTCTCCTCTTACTGACCCTGTTCCCTCTCTCTATCCTCCTCTCTTTCGACTTCTTGCCTTCTCATCTTACATTCCTCTCTGCTTCCCTTCCTCCCTTTCTCTCTTTCTTCGACCACTCACTCCACTTGTTTTCTTCTGCAGTTTGCAGTTCTTTTCGTCCCCTGCACATTTACATTTCACATTCCTCCCTTCTCCATTTCTGCTTTCAAATTCCATCCCCTTCCCATAATTTTTATCGCTTTTATCGTTTATCATTTCTGCTTACGGCACTCTTAATCACTCGAATTATTTGTTGCGTTGCATTTTCCCTTTTCGAGTTTCTTATCGAGCAAATTCTATTGAATTCCAACTTCCATTCAGGTTACTCGATTCTTCGTCAGCAACGAAATGAGAGAAGTCATCAGCATCCACGTTGGACAGGTTAGTTTTTTGTTCGGGAAATTATAAAAAATCGGGAAACTTAAAAGCTTCTGAATCTATTTCGAAATATGATCTCTGGAAATCTGAAAATCGATTCGCAGGGTTGTAAAGGGACTGGCTCGAAACTTTAATAGTATAACGGCCCAGACCAGGCCCCGAAAACCTTAAAGTCGTCTGGTTCTGGACTCAAATTTCCGGCCCAATTTATAACCCCGTTGAATTGATGTAATACGATATACTGATTCGAATATTCCTGAAATGTGGTTGATTGTTTCAGGCAGGAGTGCAGATCGGCAATGCGTGCTGGGAGCTGTACTGCCTCGAGCACGGCATCCAGCCGGACGGAAAGATGCCTTCGGACGCGGCCGCAGCCGAAAGCACGGACTCCTTCACCACGTTCTTCTCCGACACTGGGTCCGGTCACTATGTGCCTCGCGCCATCATGGTCGACCTGGAGCCAACTGTCGTGGGTAAGCAAGGAAAAAATGAAATGAACAGAAATTCAGAGTCAGAAAATGAAAAGATGCAATCTGTTTTGCAAGGATTAGAAAAATCTAGGCAGAGAAATAAAATGTTCAAAGCTTTAGAAACATTTTTTTGTACAGAAGTACATAAAAGAATCCCTTGATCTTCAAAATCTAGGAACTTTCAAAACATGAAGTTCAATTTTCCTTTTAACAAATAATGAATTTGCAGATGAGATCCGCACGGGCACGTACAAGCATCTGTTCCACCCCGAGCAGATGATCACTGGCAAGGAGGACGCGGCCAACAACTACGCCAGGTACACCACATTCATAGACAATTAACGATGAGTTAAAATACCGAGTGAATTGCAGAGGCCACTACACGGTCGGCAAGGAGATCATCGACACTGTGCTCGAC
The DNA here is from genome assembly GCA_002287525.1 of Diploscapter pachys. NCBI lineage: Eukaryota > Metazoa > Nematoda > Chromadorea > Rhabditida > Rhabditidae > Diploscapter > Diploscapter pachys. The sequence continues at coordinate 46,822 of LIAE01006744.1, read as the reverse complement.
AGAATCCGCCGCCTGGCTGACAACTGCTCGGGGCTGCAGGGCTTCTTCGTCTTCCACTCCTTCGGCGGAGGCACGGGCTCGGGCTTCACGTCCCTGCTCATGGAACGTCTCTCAGTCGACTATGGAAAGAAGAGCAAGCTCGAATTCTCCATCTACCCTGCTCCTCAGGTAAAAGAAACTAAGGAAGCATTGCAACCAGGAACAGGACTGGACGAAATCTGTCTTCATAAACGTTTTGGGAGCTTCCAAGAAGCTTTATTTGAGCAAGATGCATTTCCAATGAGAATCCTAGTGCATTTATGAATACATATAGTAGTGGATTATAACAAATTTTAATACAGAAATATCTAAAAATTTGGAATCCTGAAACCTCCATTCCTAATCACTGACTTTTTTGATGATGTTCATTCAATCTTCTCTTTGCAGGTCTCGACCGCAGTGGTGGAGCCGTACAACTCGATCCTGACGACGCACACCACACTCGAGCACTCTGACTGCGCCTTCATGGTCGACAACGAGGCCATCTACGACATCTGCAGAAGGAATCTCGACGTCGAACGCCCCTCCTACACCAATCTCAACAGAATCATCTCTCAGGTCTGCCAACAGGAATTTAATGAATTCGGAAAAGAGTTTGGCAAGTACTGAATTGATTAACTTGAACTCATTATTTCTGCACCATTGTAGAAAAATCATTTCAATTTCAAACATTTTTGAAAGTCACAAACTTTTCTATTTGTAGTCTCATTTGAACATTATTACAAACAAATCGCTGCCTGTCCTTGAATGAAAGGAATAATGGGGTGCGCAGAGGCTTGTAGACGAATACAAAAACGAGCATAGTGTCGTGTAATTAAAGCTGCCGACACATAACGATGTCTGGTTTATTGTTGTTTGAGAATGCGACTAATTATCCAAGGTTTTTCTTGTTCCATTTGAAGTTTTGTTCAGCCGAAGTGACAAATGTCACAATGAAAGTGAAGAGAGTTATTCCCTGTTTGAACGTAAATATTGAAACTTCAATAACTATAAGATCTGAGATTATGATATCCACTATGAAATAATGAATTTGCAGGTGGTCTCCTCCATCACTGCCTCGCTGCGTTTCGAGGGAGCTCTGAACGTGGACCTGAACGAGTTCCAGACCAATCTGGTGCCCTACCCCCGCATTCACTTCCCTCTCGCCGCCTATTCCCCTCTGATCTCGGCGGAGAAGGCCTACCACGAGGCGCACTCCGTGTCCGACATCACCAACTCCTGCTTCGAGCCTGCCAACCAGATGGTAAGGATTTGATTGAAGTAGGAGAAAAACGAAGAAAATAATCGGCAAAATATTTCTCGAAGTCAGCTTTTCCTTGTCTCGATTGAAATCCACCAATTCACTTTCATCGATTTCTCTAATTTGCAGGTGAAATGCGACCCCAGACACGGCAAGTACATGGCGGTGTGCCTGCTGTATCGTGGAGACGTAGTGCCAAAGGACGTCAACTCTGCCATCGCGGCCATCAAGACCAAGAGGACCATCCAGTTCGTCGACTGGTGTCCCACCGGATTCAAGGTCTGACCCCTCCTTCCATCCCTATTGAAATAGTGAATGTATTCTCTGTTCAGGTTGGAATCAACTACCAGCCCCCGACCGTGGTGCCTGGCGGAGACCTCGCGAAGGTGCCTCGCTCAGTGTGCATGCTCTCCAACACGACTGCCATCGCTGAGGCCTGGGCCAGACTCGACTACAAGTTCGATCTCATGTACGCCAAGAGAGCTTTCGTCCACTGGTAAGCAGGATTCAAATTTCTTGAAAACGAATGAAAATAATTAAAACAAGATTAACGAAAGGGAAAAATCAATTCGATCAAATCACAAAATTCGTAAAATTTGAATAATCTTGTACGGTTTGCAGGTACGTCGGAGAGGGCATGGAGGAAGGCGAGTTCTCTGAGGCTCGTGAAGACTTGGCTGCTCTCGAGAAGGACTACGAAGAGGTAGGAATTTTTATTACAACACGAAATATTTTGACCAGAAAGTATGAAATGCACCACTTTGAACGAATTAATTAAGCTGATTCAAACTAAAAGCATTTGAGAAAGCATAGTTTATCACTCACTATCCGATGACAGAATCAATTTACCTTTATAGTCGTATTTGACAGCGGGAACGCTTTGTAAACTTTTCTAGATAGCGATTGCGCCTCAATGATTCAGTAAAGCATGAAGGATTATCATCCAATGGGGGCTTTGTTTTCAAGGAGAAAAAAGAAAAACCTAATGCCATTTACTGATGATTATTTCTTGATATCGCTGTTTAGCTTTGGGGTGCATTCGCCTTCAAAGAAAAAGTTGTGCAAGAGATTAGCGATAGCATTTCAATGTGCAGGCATGTTTTGCAATTGTACAACACTTTTCATAAATTTGTGAATAGAATTTATGACTCATTTCAAATTTGATTTATGAATTTTTGTTTAGGTCGGGGCCGATTCCGGCGATGCCACTGGAGAGGGCGGCGAAGAATATTAAGCTCTTTCATTCAGCTATTTAACTTCTTGTCCATTTCCCACAACCCATTCTCTTACAGATCTTCATCATTTTACTCTTTAATTTATTCTTTTCACAAAGAAGTGTTGCTTTTCAGATCTGTTGCTGTCGAAATAAATATTCCTACATGTAAAATGCGTATTTAAATCCAATACACAATAGACAACTTAAAGAAGGAATTATAGTCTGTCTCGTAGAGTTCTTGGCAGAAAAGCTTTTGGAACAACGATCTACAAATGATAAGTGTAGTGTTTATAAATACGATTACAGCCTGTAATTCGCTTTTCTAATTATCAATCAGACAGGGCTATCGATTTTCTCTGCTCCATTGGCACGAAAATAATGCTCTCCTTCAAACTCGCCTCATTCGTTCAATTTACAATCGTAATTGCATATTTTATAACAGGTAATTTTGTTTCTTCCTATTGATTTTGCTCTATAGACTTATCAGTCTTGCCAATAGGCTATCGAGTGTAAGAAATAACACTGACAAAATACCAAATTTGAGATCACAAAAATGCGCCTAAATTTATAGTAGACCGTGTTTAGCTTCCGAGATATTAAATAAGTAACTATTTGAGATAGATTGTGCCTGAAATCTAAAGGCAGCTTGTAAATGGCGTAACGTTTTTTAGTATTTGACGAGATGCTTCCTTTTTCTTTATAAATCCTGTCAATTTCTATTGCGTTCAGTCATTTCATCATATCATTTACAGGTTGCCAATCTAAAAGCAACTATTTACACCACGAACAATTATGATAAACTTGCGATTAACACAGACTAAACTAAATGAAAATAAGTTCAGTGGCAATGAGTCAGGACGTTCCTACAGCATCAATATCTTCTCATGCATTGGACATCACTAGAGGTGTGCCAGCCTCAGGAATGCAGGTTCTTGCTTGGTATTCGAGGAATGATACCTGGGTTAAGATTGGCGATCAGTAAATTAAAACTGGATTAACTTTCTCAAAGTATTGCTTAGATTTACTCAAGACGATGGTCGAGTGCCCTGGGTCAGTCCTGGATTCACTCTAGTCCCAGGAATGTATAGGTTGACATTCCTTACCGAAAGATATTTCAATGACCTCGGAATGAAGCATTTCTATCCATTCATCGAAGTGAGTTGAAATCGTACAAATAGGCTATTTGAAAACCATAAGCCCTCAAGTCATTGCGAAATACTATATGGTTAGGGGAGGGTATTGCAAGGTGGGGTTTCTTTTCCCATACTATTTCGCATGACCTGAGGGCATATGGTTTCCAAGTTACCAAAAAATATTGTAACTGAATATTACTTTAGGTCTATTTCCAAGTGTCCGATGCGACAGTCCATTATCATGTGCCCATCACTCTGAGCAATTTCGGCTATTCAACATACAGAGGATTCTAATTCCAATAACATCACGGATAAGCGATGATAAAATATCTTTGCCCCACAGACAATTGTCAATTTATTCTAGGAATAAATTATTCGAATTGATCATCAGATCAGTGTTATTATACAGGAAAATGATAGTGAAGAGAAGAAGAGTGAATGCAATAAACAACAATAAGCAGAATGCATTGTACAAGAAAACAGGGAAATGGAAGATGACGATGAAAAAATAAATAGGAAGGAAAAGAATATGTGATGCAGACAAGTTTGAATGGTTTGGCAGATAAAAGAGTCGAGGAGTTAGGGGAGAAAGTTGATGCCAGTTGATTTGCAGACTGCATAACTGCATCATTCGTTAGTGCGCAAGGCTGTGGAGTTTCAGCGATATGTTGATAACTCGACTAATCATATTCATTTTCCTGCAGGTAAGATTGTCTCAATTAGTATTGCTACAAATTTAATTTACTAAATATCTACATAAACATTTGAAACTTTTATTAGACATGACATTTATCGAAGAAAATGCTTTAGATAGTTTCCAATATTTCCTCTGAAGAAGTTACACCATCCCCAAGACATTCTGCTTCTGATGAAATTACTCCAATTCCTATTGATAAGACTGATCCTAGAATTAGAGGTGTTGTAAATCATATTCATCTCAGATTATTTTACGATTTCCAGAATTTCATATGCTTGATTCGAACAAAGATTCAATGGTGACATTCACAGAGTTCATTTTAGCAGATCGACCATATATCGAGAGGAAATCGAACATTTTCCATATGTTCGACAAAAATCGTATGAATTTGAGAACTCGTTTCTACCTTTTACATCAATTGATTTTAGAAGATAATTTGATAACGCAGGAAGAATTCCAATCGCATTACAAGAAGATGGATGACGATCGGAGAACGAGAGATTTCGACAGGGCTGATTTCTTCAGACGACTTGTAAATTTGCTTTTTTCCAGAAATTCCCAATTATTTACAAATTAGAAACATTTCGATGGACCGTTCTTCAACAACGACCACCAGTTTTTTCCTGACCTCCTGAATACAGAACGAAGATCAGTTGAAGATCGTGGAAGATCTGCAGAAAAGGGACCTAAAATAGTAAGATTTTGAATGTTTTGTTGAAGGTGGAAAATTAAAATCGAATAAAATAAGGCAAAATTAACGGTTTGTAGCCTAAATAGGGACATTTCATGATTCAACGAATGATTTTTTGCGCCAATTTCAATATCACGCAGTGTACACTTTGAATTATCGAATTTACATCATTAATTTAGTCCTAACTGATCGATTTTTAACAATCACTTGCTTACTCTAAACTTTAAAAAGCTTTTTTTGAGATTTTTAAGAGTGAATATCAGTTTTTTCTTGTAAGTGTAGAGATAATTTTCGAAAATTATGTAAAAATGTTCATCAAGTTTATTCGTTAGAGTTTTCACAATGCTCGCAATCATAAATATCACCTAATATCAGGTATGTTTCAAGCGTTATTTTTTTTAGGTAGAATACACGACTGGCAAGGAAGAGCAGGAGCGAAATCGGACTCTGATGCCTGGCCCGCCTCCTGAAATTCACCGACAGCCGAGATGGATGCACTTCGATATGGATTAACACTGATTGGCCTCTTCACACAATATCTATGATTTAGATTGCAGATTGATATGTTTATCTTCGAGTGTTATCTATTGCAATATTATGTAAATTTCCAATAAATCTAATCCCAAAGTTTGCAGTATTTTACTGTTGGACGATAATTAGAGGATAATCTAAGGAAGTAGGAAGAGACGAAGGTAACCATGACAGATTCATGCCTTCAGCAAGCCGTGACAAGAAATGTTGTCCTAGTAGGGAAGAGAAGAAGGATATAAAACATGAGAATGCACTATAACATGTTTACAACACTACTTATCGCAATTTACTACCTGCGCAGTTACAGTAGTCTGCAGAAATATGGGGTCACGAGTCAAACTCTCGAATGAAGATTTTACGACTCGCGTAATGAGAAAGTTATAAAACACTACTTTATTAGAAGTGATTGCTCCATAAAAGTTGGCATTTTGACATTCAGTAATTTATGGTATTTTTATACCATTTACTCCAGTTGAAAAAAATGTTTATCTTGTTAGATTAAAGGTTTTAGTTCACAGTATTGATGATGAAATTCATGGATCCATTTATTCTGGAATTTCAATAAAGTAAGGAGAAAATTCACTCGGCAGAACTGTAAATTTTTTTCTTCCATACTTTACTGCACCTCATGCCAATTCATCGACGTTTATCACTAAATCTATCACAATCGTGAACTCTTATATCTACACTTGTAAAATATCTTCCCCGATCGCGAAGATTATCCACCAATTATGGAGTTAATCTGCTTGTGCGTCGGACACCTGCAACTTTGCCTGCGCAGCCTTGTCACTGGACTGCTAGATTCCCAGAGGCAAATCGAGCGAAGGCAATCTTGAAGGAGGAAAGGGCAGACCGCCAAGCAGACCTAGCAAAACGGGCAATTACCAGGGGTCAAAGTTAGCCGAGACGAGAGGAGGGGAGGGATGCAACTTGCGCGAGAAGGGAGAAGAGATACTGTAGAAGGACAAAACGATGCCGCTGACGGACACAGACAGGACTGTCAATCACATCAAACTGCCTGACTGCTTGTTTCGGAACTCAACTCACCAACTCATTATTACTGACATTACTGACTGGCTCATTAGATCGTACTCATTACTAAGACTTTCCGACGTGTCGAAAGACTTCCCGAAAGTCTTGATGAAAACCGACACACATTATGTATGGAGAAAATTGATTTTTATGATGATATTCTGATCAATAAACGAGCTATCAAATGACTAATCACAAATTAGACGATGCAGAAGTTTGAAATCCATGATGTCTATTGTCTAATGTCGAAATCATGACCCTAATTTTTCAAAAATTACCAAATTGACTGACAGCAAAGTGTTAACTCCTAAAAATAAACTTTTTGGACTTTCATTTCATCTTAGTTGGTTGATTTCTTTGATATTAAATGTTTCTTTCCTGAAAATCATTTCTGAGAAAATTATTCCCAATTTCAGTCCATACATCATTTATATTATAATGATTACGGTAACACATGAATGTTATGCAATGGTTACAGTGCAGATCTCAATATGTCTGTTGATCTCGAATCCCGCAGTTCTTCCATTCTGTAATCATGCAGCATGCAGCAATTCGTCCCTCATCCCTCAACCTCATCTTGCCTAACCTGGATGAATGCAGAGATGTAGAGAAATGAGTCGATTTGCCCTTGACTTCCTCACTCCTTCCCCCTTCCCTCAGCTACAGGCAACTCTCTAACTTCTCTCGCAAACTGCAACCTCACTTGCCGTGATTTATTATCCAATGAATATGTGGCTCCCTTGCATACAAAACTTCTTGCAGACCAAATATCTGATCTGATAACGCAAATCCACACATCTTCCAAAGAGAAGGAATAATGAAAATCATACATGAAAATCTATCTAATCTCTGAATCTAACAATAACATAACAAACAGATCATTTTATCTGTCTCTAATGAAGTGGCATAGAAATTAGACTTCTCTGAAATTATAAACGTCATTTCTCAGGTTATCGTCAATTCAATAAATAAAAAATATTGACAACATTCGAAATGACGCAAATTAGATAAACTCTATCTACTTTCGTACCAAGTTGTGAAGATAGACAATGTCTGCGAAATGAAGGTTTTCATTGAATTTATTCTGACTTTTTGCATTTTAAGTTGCACTCGCAAATCTCAGCCCTTCCAGCCGTCTGTCCTCTCCCCTAATTTTCCTTCTTCCATCCCCTTTCATCCGCTCATTTATCATCCCAAATGTCTCATTCGCAGTCTCGGTCTCAAATCTGTGAATGTGCCATTCGAAATGTGCAAATGAGGCAGCTGTCTGACTTCGACGAGAGAAAATCGGGACTGTTGCAAGCGAGGCGAGTTCAAAAGTTCTACTTCGAAAAGTCGATGTCGGAATCGGAAATTAACCTAATCAGAATCTGGACTCAGATTATTCATATTATAGACAAAATATTTTCGAAGATCGGAATATTCATCAGAAAATGCCATCAGGATCAACTCCATCTTTAGTATTCACTTCAAGAGGAATTCGTCTAAAACGAATATAATTCATCAAAACATTTGCAAGTATCGATTTTCGTTCATTTTCATTGCTATTCCTCGAATCTCTTTTTCTTCCTCCTTATTTGCGTCTCTGCATTTTTGATAGTATCTTCAAAAGCGAGGAAAAGTGAGGGATCGACGAGAACGAGAATGGACAGGGTGAACCGGAGAGGAGAGGGGTATGTTCTGTTGCGAAGATGAAGGAGAAGGAGATGATGGCCTACATCTTCTGCATCCTCACCCCCCTTGACTCCCTCACATAAGGAACCGAAGGACAGAACAAATCTACAAATCACCCCAAATCAGGTTAAAGCGGCACTTCTCAAATACAGTACCCCTATCCCTTTTCGTATTGATTTTCTCCTTTTGTGAGGTTGCTATTTTTCAGGGAGAGCAGTCTCATTTTTTTTATTCTCTTCAAATTGCTTCGCCTTTTTCTCGAGACTCAACTCGAATTAATCGTTTCTCTTGCGCATTCGAATCCGAATCCACTTCTGCGGGGAGTTACAGTAATCGAAAACGAGTTAACGAGACAATAAACAAACGGGCAGAGGAGAGAGGCTGGAAGGGAATCCCCCCGAGGGCTGGATGTGATTTTGAAGCGGTTAGAGAGGATAATGAATTAGAGAGGAGAGGGGGGAGCACGATAAATCCAGACTAGAGAAGGGAAAGGAAAGGAAGAGCTTGACGGATTCACAACCGATTCGGGAAATAAGCAGAAACGGGGAAATAGTGAGCAGATGAGGGAGAAACAGACGACAGACGACAGATTTTATGCAAATATGAAAGAGCGGCTCATTGAGAGGGCAGGGTGCCGAATACAGGAAAGGAGAAGGGGAGGATAAATGAAAGATGAATGGGATTATGACAGTGGAGAGAGTAGAGAGAGAATGCCACAGGCAGCTTATGACTGCAAAGAGAGGACAATTCATTCATCTGGATTACTGTTCAGATGCGCTTTCATCAAAAACACACTCGAGAACTGTTGCATTTTTCTGATTTTCCTCAGTTATATATCCATATTCAATTTCGATTTTTGTATATGAATTGGCTAGATGATATGACTCTTTGAAAGCTGTACCCTTCAAATATTATATTCAATTCACTAAAAAATAATGGCTTTTTCATCCTACGACCGGATATTCTTTGTGAGAACTTTATGATGACTTTTCAGAAATCCTCATGTCAATAATTTTCACCTTATATTATACCATACCGATACCATAGAAATGCTGTTTATCGTATTTAAAATTGTCTACGGACGAACTTCTTTAGAGTTCATGGCATAACATTTTGAATAGACTCCTATTGTGTACATTATCTAGCAATAATTGTTTGAATGCATTGTTGCGATTATTCGATTTATCAAAAACACCGCTCATTTAGCAGCAGTTCTTCTGTCAGCCGCTTCACACTTCTCTTGCAACTCACCTCTGATTTTGCCTCTCGATTTCGGTCGGATTTCAGTTGTAGATTCAAGTATCTCCAAAGTTGCCCGCCCTTTTGATGTATCTGACTGGATGCCCCGTGGAGTTGTCACTCCTTACTCTCCTTCCTGCTAAATGGCTCGTGTCCATCCATTTCTTCAGGCAAACATCTTCAATTTGATCCATTTCAAAAGTATTTTGTAGCATCATAGTCAACCAAAAAATGTTAGGATGTGATAGAAAGAAAAAAACAATTTCTCATCCCATTATATTTTTGCGTGGGATTTATTTCCTATTAAGCTAAAATGGTTTTGTATCATAGATGTTGTTATTTTCTCTATCTCTGTTTCACTATATGACGATATATTATTAAAAAAAAATCCTCGAACGAACCTCACAGATAACTTTGCATACCATTTCTTATTATACGGTTTCATTACTTTTTAGTTACTCCCATTTTGTTGTTCTTACTTTCGATTGCAATCGTCTTTATCCCTTACAGTTTGTTTATCTCTGAGAATTGGCTGGACTTCCGCAAAGGCGAGTTTGGAGCCGAGTGATTTGTGGTTGAGAGAGGAGCTGCTTCAGGCAATTAGCGGCTGCCTCAGAAAGTGCGCGAGCTGTGAATTTATGCGATGAGTGAAGGGAATGGGAGGAACAGGTGCCATAAAGAGAATTGGCAATTGGGGAGTTGGGATTTGAGGGAGGCAATTGAGAGAGGATAAGCTGATGAATGGCAACAGTACTCACTCTACTCCACTGCTTTTTGCATCATATTTAATGGGACTTAGCTCGGATATATGGGACCTCAACACAACTTTAGAAATCCATATGCATCTAAAACAGTTTTCGAAGATCATGCCTACAGTTTATCATCTGAGCCTGTAGAAAAAGTAAATATGCGATTATGAATAAGCAAAACTTTGGAAGTTTATGCTTTATGCATTGTTTTGAAGATAGTTTTCAATTTTGATCTCTGTCTCTCTCTCTCTCTCTCCCTTAATCTCCAGTTATAATCGGTTATTTATAGAGTGCGGGGTCGATATTTTACAATTAACTCGGTGATGGGTTATCTTACTTTCCGCTTACTGGCAGTGTTGTCATTTCAAATCTGCCATCCGACGCGATTTCTATATACGAGGTGAAAAGGGACTGAATGCGTCTGGATGACTACGGTGGATATGGGCAGATTGAGGGATTCAGGGGGATATGCCCAGGGGATCGAGGCAGCTTATCACTCACAATGAAGCAGTCGGAGAAACGGAGAGAGGAGAGACTAGTCGACTGAGCCATTCAGCCATTGAGCAGCTATAATCGAGGCCATTAATGAAGTCTCTTTGTTTGGGGGGGTTGCGAATTTCGAAAATCTCGAAATGATGTGCAAAGTAATAAGCAAGCGAATCTCATATCAATCGCTCTGCTGTGCGATCTGCCTATCTGCACGGCTCATCAGAAAACATCCCCGCTCGCGCGAGATGTTTTCTGTTGATTTTGCCTGCCTTCAGCATCTTCTCTTCAATCTATCGATTTTTGCCCACGATTCCAATAAATCAACTCGAAGATGTACTTCATTCGTTTTCATTGGCCATATTCGGTAGTCACATTCAGAATGAGTCAACGCCTTTCTTTGCTCCCCCCTCTCATTTCGCAATCCCAGCTCCTGGTTCGCGTCTTACTTTTCCAATAACTTCTTCACATTTTGCCGTCCCTTTGGCTTCATCCTCAGTTTCAGTATTTGGCCAGTCATAAATTGCCATTTTGACATATAGTTGTCAGCATGACTTTTATCACAATCCCCACTCCCTTTTCCTTCACTACCATCGCCCTTATTTCCCCCTCCCCTCTCGATTGGCCTGACTCCTCCCCTCCCCTCTCTTCGCCAACCCCGCCTCCCTTCTGTCGGTCTCCAACCCGCTCTGCACCCCATGTATTGTCAGCAGTGGTCTTCCTTCCTTCCCTTCTGTCTTACAGCTATCAGTCAATTTCATCAGTCATTTAGCGATTATCACTCCAGATTGCCTTGTTCTATGTTGTGTCTTGTTGAGTGCGAGCTTTTGATGGACGATGGCTTATCTGCATTCAGCATTCAGATGACTATCTTCCCCTCCGCCTCATTTTATGTACCTCTCTAAATTATCATGGTTCATCATCGATTGTATCTCTCGTTTCCCCATTTCGTCAAGATATTGTTCCGATGTTCATTTCGATTGCAAATTGCCAACCGTTTGCCATGCGAAAAGTGAAGGAGAAGCTGTAATGTTTTGGTGCAAAATGTTGAGGTTCGATGAAGGAGAGGAGAGGAAGAGAAGAGGGAAGGCAGGAGATGAGTTGAGAAGGGAAATTGTTCAGAGCTGAGGAGAAAAAGATTTTACTTGAGGAATTCAAAACATAATCATTTGCAAACATTTAGCGAATTATTATTTTTTTTTAAATTAGTAATATAACAGAACGGATGAAGCAATGTTGTATTTCAAATTAGATGGTTAAAAATCATCATGCTTTTCAAACACAAGTTTTTCTTCATCTTCTAAATTTCTTACATTTGAATTTTCATAAAACTGCACAAATTCGTTCCTTTTCATAAATTTTATGATGGCGAAATGTTTGCTCAATTGCACACAACAATTACGCAGAACCCTGCTTGCAGTTCGAGATGAGCGAATTCAAGTACGAAGGAGCGACGATGACGATTCCGATGTACCAGCACACGACCATGCTCGATACGACCACAGACGCGGTCACTGTGGGAATCGGGATCGGGCAGGAAGACACAGCTAATGCTGTCACTGGGGCTGTTTATGTCACCGAGGGAAGCACTGATGTTGCTGCTGCTGCTGCTGTTGCTAATGGAACTGGAGCTGGGAATACTGCTATTGACGATGTGGTAAGAAATTAGAGACTGAATTATGATGAGTGTGCAAGCGCTCGCAGATAGAGAGAAAATGAACCAAGGAGTTTGGGTTCATTTTCTATCTACACTTATCTGAACAATAGTTCGGAATAGCAGGCTTCCGTCCGCCGACGGGCACGATAGGTGAATGGCGGAGATTGCATCTGATGAGGGCAGGCCAGCCTGGCTGGCTGACTGAGAGAAGGAGGGGCGAGCAGATTTGATCAGCTGCAACAACGGCCCTGCCTCATGCCAGATGCAATCTCCCTTGCCAACACTTACTTCCCCTCATTCTTCAATCACTCAGTGCAGTCGTTTTAGAATGTGTGCCAATCCTTCGTTCCCCTCAAAGCTCCGTTCAATTACGGTACGCATCCCGCAGGACTCTACTACACCCCGACCAAGCCTGCCGATCCCTATCCGAGTAAGCTGATGAACATTTTTTTTTTTGCATAAGCTGCGATGCCACATATCTATCTCCTGAATGATTTCGTTATTCCTCGGAATCATACAATCTTAAAATTGACTCTTGAACTGTTTATCGATGATTTCTGGTATCCCAAGGGCAATCGCGCGAATCCTGTTTTCTGATCTGATATCTTATCACTGATCAAATCACTTTCTCTGTAATCTATGTCTTATGATCACAACAAATCACTCAGCTTCGTTCTTTGCAATTTGACTTATTTACAACCTTCTGATGATAGTTTAAACATTTTCTCTGCGAAACCGTTTATCATCCCATGCATTACAAATATGACAAATGCAATGTTTAATCAGATTTATGTGATATCGTACTTATTCTGCCTAAATTGCTAAATTTAAACAAATTTTATACAATCCATAACTTACATTTGCGACTGCGATATTTTGCTGGCAGCTTTGAATAATTTTCTCAAAAGTCGTTATTTCGGTATCATCAAAGAGTTCCTACTCGCGTTTTCATTAAACACTTCTTGGCCATTTCGATCTATTTTTCCTAATGCCATATTGTCTTCTTTCTTCCCCCTCTCTAGCTCATTTCTTGTGTCATCATTCTCCTCCCTTCACAGAGACTTTTCCCAATCTGTTCATTTACTCATTCGCATTTCGTTCCCATAGCTTAGTCAGTCTGCTTTTTGCCACCCTGTGCATCTCTATGTTCCATTTTCCCTGACAGTTGCATTGTTATCCCCTCTGAATTCACACATTCCCATGATGTTTTTTTTCCTGCTACTCAGCGCGCTTTTTGTCTCGATAAAAGAATTCGTTGGGGGTCGAAAAGCTGGTCTTCTTCAATCTTCAAATGCCCCATATGGGTCATCCTCCCAACCCTCGATCTTTCTCGATGGTAGCTTCTCCTCGTTTCCTCGATTCCAATTCATTCATTCGGTTCATTACCCCCATCTCCTCCTAATTCTGCATCTTCACGAGCATCGATTGTCCAAGGGCAATGCGGAAATGAGCAGTGCAAATTCAGATTCATTGCACTGGGAAAGATGACAGTCAAAAGCATAAAAAAATGATGATGTTTTTCAGCAAACTACCAGATTCTCTTGCCCGGAGGTGCAGTCTATCCGACCTACACGAGCACTGAAAATGGCACTTTTGGAGGAGCCATTGTCGAGCCGACCATGTTTGCAAGTGAGCATAATAGCTTTTCCAAACTCGCAAAATGACTTTTCAATCTTGCATCACAATGATGATTCTTTTTTAATTTAGTAAGTCAGGTTAGGACAATTCTAATCCAAACATACTTTTTGCATTTCGCTATGAAAGATGAACTTAAGCCTGATCAAGTATAATGCAACAATTTAACAATTCAAGATAAAACTACAACGTAATATTTTCAAACAAATGCAAGGATGGAGAATTCAAAAGTCTTCGGCTCGATACCAACCACCTGATGGCATTTTGTCTTCCCCTCCTCTCTTTCCCCTTCTTCCATTTTCTTATCTTTTCGATCTCGGATTTTTTTCGCGCTGCTCTCTCATTTTCGCGTGATCTTTCTTCCTAATGAAAAGCGTTCCGTTGTAGTAATTGGCCATTAGAAGTTGGCTTTTCTGCGTTCATTCCTTTTTACTTTCATCCCTTCATCTCACTCTCATTGTTCATTCAAATCTTACTGTAATGTGTTTGAATTCGATGCAATTTTTACAAAATCGAAATTCTTTCAAATATATAGACAAATTAAATTAATCTATATTTTAGGTCAGAACTTCTACGCAGCCCCGTACGGCTCCGCGAATGGGTTTACCTATGCCTACGATGCTTCGTCCTTCCAGACCCTGCCCCGTGTGACGACCTCGTCGGCCTCCTCGATTCCCTGCACCTCGTCAGGCTCTTCCTCGACGTCCTCTTCCTCCAACAGCTCTGCCAATTCCACGTCGGCGAATGGCTCGACGGCAATCGGCCTCCTTGCCACGGGCCCAGCCTCGGCCAATCACTCCAATCATCCCAGCCACGCCCCTCCCAGAAGCAGTAAGCATCGTTCAAATGCATGTACGTGATAAGTGATCGACTGTTCTATCTATTTTCCATATTTGATATTGTGAAAAAAGTGCTCATATCCAGAAAGGCGAATCATTTTTTGATTATTTAGTGATGACTGAAAAGCGTGATTTTCATGGATAATTTGCGATAGAAATGATAGAAATTGACTGTTGTATTTTTAGATCTCGTATTACCTTTTCTTACATAGCAAGTTATATGCATTTTAAAAGTTGTAAAAGTTGTAAAATCTTTCTGAATATGAGTACTAGTTTAATATCGTCGTGTTTTGAACAGGAATAATGAGTAGTGTCTCAGTTTCAGCTGAGGGCCGTGAATGCGTGAACTGTGGCGTGACGAACCCTCCTCTGTGGAGACGAGACGGCACTGGACACTACCTCTGCAATGCCTGTGGACTCTATCACAAAATGAACGGATCCGCCAGGCCTCTTGTCAAGCCGAAGAAGAGACAGGCAAGTCAATTTCATAGTTTGAAATCATCCAACATAATTTGCGCATTAGTTTCAATTTTCTCTCCTCACACATTCTGCCCTGTTTCGGTTATTTATTCCCTTCCCCATTTCGCTTCATGGTTACGGTAGTCGCCCCTGCAAAAGGAAAACTGGTTGAAGAGCGCAAAAGAGGAATGAAATGAAAGAAGAATGTGAAGACGGGAGGAGAAAGGTGTTGACGGATTACGGTAGTTATGTCAAAATACAAACTGCATTTCAAATCATATGAAGTTTTTTTTTTATAAATTGAAAGTATTGTTAAGATTCGAGATAACTGGGCTTATCTGTATTCTTATCAAAATTGCTCAACCTTGAAAGTTTTTATTTCTCGGTCTGAATGCGTTGGCAAAGATAGGCAAAGTTGATAGATGAAAATTTATGACCATTGGAGAGATCGTTGGAGGGGAGAAAACGAGATGGAAAGTTAGCAGATAATGAGATAAAAAGTTGCGCAATGCTTGCATCTGACAGATTATAGAGGAAAGTTTACCTTTCCATGATCCGTGATTAATTATGAGTGATGTGATCTAATATCTCGTTATAAAAGGCTCTAAAATTTCTTAGAAAAAATTCATTTCATTTCATAGAAAGGCTGTACTTTACTATTCGAAATTTCATTCCTTAACATACGAAGAAAGTTGTGAAAATGTTTCGCGATATTTCAGACAATTAGAATTTTTCACGAAAGAAGTTACATTCTTGAGTAATCTGTTTGATATTTTGTCATTCGCACAAATTTCCCACTTGTCTTGCCATTTAGTTCAGTTTACTCATTTTTCTGCCCTTTCCTACTTCTCTATTCAAAGTGCGCATTTGCACTGTCGACTGTTCGTGAAAGGGCTCTTTAAATGTCATAAATCAACTGCGTCAATTTTTCGGCATTTCGTTCAGCTAACCTTTCTATTGAACATGCGTATTCTCTGAAATTCCCTCTTTGTCCATGAAACAAAGCTAAAAAATTCAATTTTCAGAATGCTCAAAAGAGGACTGGCGTTGCCTGCGTCAATTGCAAAACGAACACGACGACTCTGTGGCGACGGAATGGAAGTGGGGAGCCTGTCTGCAATGCCTGTGGTCTCTACTACAAACTGCATAATGTAAGTGATTAGAGCGTCTAATTGAAGTGAGATCTTCAAAATGTGCGAGAAAATTGATCTACGATGAATGAAGATCATTTAGTCAGGAGCATGACAGGCTTTGATCACTTTGAAAATCGGTCGATTCATCAAAGACTCTTGATTCCCATCCCATCACTTGGTGTCCCTGCGGCATAGAGTTTAGTAATAGGGTATCGATTTTGACGAGGAAAGTGGATAATTGTTGCCTGCCATCGGTCATTTCTCTTGGCGCACCTTCCAAAGCCGATTACCCATTACGCCATTTATTATTATCAGAGCCGACACAGAAAGGGGGACTGATAGAAGAGAAGAGGGAAAGAGAAGGGAGGTTAATGGCAGAGCGGAGGGGAAGATCAGAAAAAGACTAACCTCCAACCTGCAACATTATCCATATTAGAGACACTGACGCAATATTGTCGCAACACAAAGTCAAAATATTGTCGCTTCAAAATTATGCCGGTTTTCTGAGCAATTAAATCCGAGAATTCTTGCGCGTTATCTTTACTCTTCAAATTTAGGGAATAGTCATTTTCTGAAAATCCGATTTATTATTTGAGTACTTTCAGGTGGAGCGACCGCTGACGATGAAGAAGGATGGAATCCAGACCCGAAACAGGAAGGTCACATCGAAGAGCAGTCGAAAGTCGAAGTCGAGCAGCAGTGACGAGGAGTGGATGAAGCAGCAACAGACCGCAGCGATGATCGTCCCAACCCCCTACTTCAACACTCCTTATGGCGCTTTTGCATTTAGTAATATCGATTCCATGTAAAACTCTTTCTCATTCACTTCAATCTTTATCTTCATCTTACCCATATTATATTTGTCGACAAGAGGAGGACATCATAACTATTTGTAAATCTAGCTATTATCAAGAAATGATGATATTTGAAAATTATTATGATGAAATCTTAGTGACAAATACGATAGGACTTCATTCATTTCTATATCCGGGTTTCGGCGTTGGGGGTACAAAGTATCTTTTCTTCTCCTTCATTTTCTGTAAAATATGTTGGAATATCTCAAACTCGACAAGGTCTAACATTCAGTTGCAATATTTCTGTTCATTCTTTACAAATCAGAGTTTTATCATCATTATTTTGGAGACTTTAATTTTGTGGTTATTTTCTTTACTTTACTCTGCCTCAGAAATAGGACTCTTGCCTGATTTATTCTCGTGACGAGAGAAGAGACAGCTTGAGAGGCTGATCTCGACTATCTATCGTTCAATTTAAAACTTAATCTAGCTATAAATTATTGTCAGATTTTTGCAAATATCAATTTCCGCAAGCTTAATATTTTTATTCATTCTCCTCATCACTCTATTTTCAAGCATAAAATTCTTGTAGATTATCAAAATTCTGTCCAGAATAACCATGCCCTGTGGCCAGAAGCAAAATTTCCCATCTTCATTTATTCTTCTGCCAATGGCACCGATTTCTCTCAGTTGCCTTATTTCTTTCCAAACTTCAAATGTGATCCTGAGATTTTTGCATCTATACAAACATTTTCTGAGATTCCTAATTTATTTATTCTTTTCTTTTCAACCTGCTAATTCCTGCATGATTATTTTATTTGAGAGCTATTCTATTGTGATGAAATTATGATTTCTTTGTCAAATAAGATTTTTTCACGTTTATGCGAATGAAATTTATTTACTTTCTTTATCTTTTACGAAATCGTTGAATAAAGAAAATGCCTATGAATTGTAAGAATGTTGAGTTGGCACAAGATGGAGATGTTTTGAAAGACAGAAGGAGAGGAGATCGAGAATCTTGTGCAAAGAAAATTCTTGAGCAAGCACTATTCAGTTTTATAGACTACAAAGTATGGCAAAAGTGTTCGGCCCAAAATGATTTCATAAAGATGCCGATATAGGTGTGTGAAAATTTTCAGATGCCATTTTCGTATTTCCATATTTTCATATTTCAATCCTCATAACCGTCAAGTTAACCATGTGTTTATTCAGTGTTTTAACTTATCGAAGTCAAATCTAATGTTCTTCGTGCAAATACTCTGCCAAACCCTATAAAATGAAAATTCTTGCTCATAACCAGAGAAAAATAATATGAATTTTAGGTTATGTGTGAAGATTAGCTTTTTTCCTATCGAATAAATGATATTATTGCTTCACTAGTGTATTTATGAGAAAATACCCTCCTAAAGTTATTCTTCCCACACTAATTACCGACAACTTGTCCGCCTGTGGCGTCATTCTCTATAACTCTTTAGTGCATTTGTTTGGCTCTCGTAAATCACTTCCAATCGTATTTATGAACCACCGATCGAACAGCGATGATTATTTGTGATGTGCTAAAGGCAAATTGGAAGAAGGAAGAGGGAACAGGTGGGGGGAAGGCAAGGATGAATTATTGAACGAGTACTGAGGGAAAACAACAAACAAATTGCTAAGTTTATCATCAATGACGAGATGAAAGACTACCGTAACTTCATAATGTCAATACGAATTTGGTGCCAACTCGAGTTTTTCACTGATTGATTAGGCTTGTCATCGTCATTTTCAAATTTTCCTCCTCTTTCACGTTATTCCTCATTTCACAGTGACCGTCCTCGTTTGAACTCGACTAGCTGACTTCGAATAGGGAAAGAGGCAAATCGAAGACAGAAGACGTGTCTGTCTACTTCTCTACCTCTCATTCCTCTCCGTCCTTCTCCCTTTTCCCTCTTTTATATCAAACACATCGCCCAACAGCAAAAACGCTAGAAGATAGTGATCTCCGTGGGATCTGACTGTTAAAGAAAGAAGTGAGACGAACAGAATTTGAGAGAAATAAGAAGCAGAGATGAGGTGAGAGTGAGTGACATAAAGAGGAGAGGCGAACCGACAAAATATGGCGATTCCTTTAATTTTCTCGCTTCGCTTTCTCTGTACAGGTAAATTTCGGGGGACAATTTGAAATATCTGGCGATGCATCTGTGGGCGGGGGGTTGGCAGAAATGGCAGGGCAAATAGATGCCAATCGGCCAGATAATAGGGAAGGGGCGATTGTGGCAGGCGAATGAACGCTGTGGTTGCAGATAGGCATCGAACGCGAGGTGCCGAGTATGAGAGTTCAATTGAAATTGTAGATATTGTCGATTGAGGTTGGAAATCGATGGCAAAGTATATGGAAAAGCATAAAGAGGTCTATAAAAGAGTAAAATGTTTTTTTCGCATAATTTTTTTAGCCCAAAACGATATTAGTGGCGCGGAAAAAGGGGTCAGCGGTAGCTGGTACATGCAGAGGAAACGCTTCGAGACTATGTCCCTAGTTCTCTTCACTCAACACACTATTTCGTTATAGGGTTGCCAGATTCTGCTTTTCCCCTCTATTCTCGAATAACCTCTTTTTTGCGTGCTGAAAATAAATATAATATAAGTTTTGGAAACGGATAAATTTCAACCCATTCCTGAATTTGATTTAAAAAATTAATTAATAACAAAGTAAAATCCATAAGGATTATCGAGAAAAATGTAAAGAATTTGTATTACTATTTTCACGGAACATGGTTCAATTCCATGAAACGATACAGAGCATAATTATACGGATAGAGAACTAGAGAATAATTGATTGTGAGAATATCGGAATCTCACTTCGGAGCAAAGGAAAGGTAAGAGGAAAGAAAGGAACGTAGCGCGACTGCGGCAGATCTAATCAGTCAAAGGGCGAACTGACAGGAAGAAATCTTTGTATTTCTCTTACCCACGCACTCTTCTTGGCACTAACTGTTCGGATTGCAAAACAGGCCATTTGGTTGATCTGGCTGATTGAATAAACGAAGGATAATCTCCAATTTGTCAATATCCTTTTGTAAGAAAGATTATGGATAATTCCTAATTTTCACATAATTTATAAAGAAAGATTTATTTAGATTAAAGTTTTTATTCCTCTAAATATAACGTGAAAATTCAAATTTCGTGATTCTAAGAGCAAGTTTTATTCCTCATTAAAGGCACAAATTGCTTGAACAAATATCAACAAAGAAGAGCAAAAATGACGCAAATTTTAAAACAAGGCTGAACGAAAAACAAGATGAAGAGTGAAATAAATTCTAGAAATGCACAACAATTTGTTCAGATACAGATTCAATAAATCGTTTGGCAATAAAAATAAGGATTCAGTGATAGTAATGAGTATATAAAAGCTTTAATTTTGCCCTGAATAAACGAAATCTGCTAAATCCTAATGTAACAATAAAATAACAACAAATAAATTTAAAATTTCTGTAACTCTAAAGGAATGTACAAAATAATGACCTTTAAATATTACCCGCATTATTAATATCACGGATGATAGTAAATCGATTATGAAGGCTCACGATGCGAGAGCAGAGACATTTCTTCCTGAAATAAAAAAAATTAGCCAATCTTTCAAATGAATGAAATTCTTGTGAACAGAGTCGGGACGTTTTCCACCGCAAATATCCTTTATGCGGTGAATTATTCCATTCAGTTTCGCATTACTATCTTTAATAATGGGACGAGAGATGATGACCGAATTTTTGCGGTTGAAAAGTCTCAAGTCTGCTCTTGAATGATTTTTTTTGGCAAATGTATATCTTCTTATACGCTAATTCAATCAACTATGCTTTATCTTTAACCAAGATTTTTCCAATAATTTGAAAAGCTCACCTCTTCAGCTTTAGGTGCTTCCCTGTAATTGTTTCCCTTAGGAGAATTAGCAGCAGAATTCAGCGCTCGGGCAGCTTCTTGAGGTCCGACGGATCCCCTTCCAGTCTCGGGTACGAGCAGGGCCGTCGGATCGGCAATTAGGGGAGGTTCCTGCGAATTCGACACTTCCGATAGAGTGCTTTTCCTTCGCAGAGACGGACTGCGAGAATTCGCCGGTGATCTGCAAATATCATTGATAGATAGGGAAAGTCAGTGTTCATTGTTTTTGGAAGCGGTAAAACACTGTCTATTCAAATGAATTTCAAAGGGAGATTCAAGGTTCAACGTTAAATTCAAATTTTTCTAAGTCAAAAACTGATTAAAACTTTACATTTAAATTCGCACAGTTGGAGCTAATGCCAAATCCTAAGTTGGATACATTCTAGCACTATTATACATTCGCAGATAATTTATAAAAGTAGTACCTTTCTCTCTGCATGAGTGACGATTTATAAGCGTTGATGTAGGCAGCGACGCTGATTTCCAAATAAGTGCATTCATCCTTCACAATCACCTAAATCAAGTGTCTAACTAAAGAAGATCAAATAGTTACTAACATTGTAATCCGGAATGAACATGAGATCAGGTCTTCTGGCCGACAGATCAGAAGTGTCGACGATGGACATGGAACGACCGAGAGTGCCTGCACTGGCGACCAGCTTCTTCATCACATCAGAGCCGAAGCTGTGCCAGGGACCGGCTTCGAAGGTCATTCCACTCTAGAAATGTTTAATTTCTCGTAAAATTGTTATTCTTCAAATAATGAACTTAACAGAAAAGAAAAATTTCGAATAATACAAAAATTCGTCAGTCTAGAAATTTAAACTTTCAAAAGTCGTCTTTTGAAAATGATGTGTTCTTACAAAAATAAAATTTTAAAAATAAAAACTCCAAATGATACAAATGAAAGAGTATCATAAAATTAGTACCTGTCCAATAGTGACGCTCACTCGTCCTTCCAAAATGAGAATGAACTTATCGCTGAGCTCATCCTTCGTGTACAGTTTGGCCAGTCTCGGCACAATCATCCTGTCGTTTTCATTGGCCATCGCGTGAAGAGTCGAAATGTCGACCTGGATTTATTTCTGATAGAACATTGGATTTCTGTAAAATACATACCCTCTTAGCGCTATTCCTAATAAGCCTCTCGAGCACAGTGGTGTCGATGTACTTTGGAGTGAAAGCCTCTTCGTTCGCAACCAGCCATTGCAAAGCAACCATTTGAATCTGAAATTGGAAATGCATCATGACAAAATGATTTTGAATCATTTCACGACCATTTTTCAACTGATAGTCAAAATTGATTTTTATATACTACGCAAAATGTAGCTGTTTTCAACTTCTAACGATATTCAATGATCAGAATTGAAACGTTAAAAATCCTTGTTTTCATCATTAGAGCTTGTACAAACTCTTACCTGCATAGAAATCTGCACTTGCGGTGCTTCCTTGTCGAAGTATTTCGTCAAATCTCGCGGATGTTCCTTTGTTATCTTCGCCTTTTGAACATTATCAGAAATCACATCCGTTTCATCGAAGATTTCTGCCTAAATCACAAATTCAAGACTTTCCTTCAGAACATGGCTTACCTGAAGAATTTCTTCAACGATATCCTCGAGAGTGACGACTCCAACTAGTTCATACGAAGGATCTTTGTCGTCGTTTGAAATCAACTTTTTCACCTTAAAATGTTATGTATAAATTTCTAATCAATAATTTGAATAATCATACCATGGCCAAGTGACCTTCGCCTTTCTTGAATGCTTCAAGGAGATGCGGGAGCGGAGTGTCATTCATGACGAATTTGACAGGATGCTTATGATAGCCACAGACTGTTTTCACTGTGAAATTGTCATCTGGGTCAAGCAATGCGAGATCCTATAATAGTATTCATTGATGAAAATTGAAATTATTGAAGTCATGATTATAGAACGAATTATTTCAATCATAGTGCAGTTTAATAAAAAATGTTAAAAATTAAACTATTTTTAGAAAATGTTTTTTAAATAGATAAATATTGCCAACCTTCACAAATAGCAAGTCAGTAACATTGTTCTTGTCTCCATTCGTGTATACCGGAATTCTCGTATAGCCCATTTTGACTATTTCCATCACAGTTTTAGCGTTCAGCACAGTTGTGTCTGGCAGCATGAATACGTCCTAAAGTGATCAGGATAAAAAATTTTTCGAAAAAAAATCATCGTTAGGATTGTTTTAATCTCCTCATCAGATATGTTCTAACTGCACTAAAAGTAACGAATTGTATGGCCAAATTTTGCAAGTTATTTCCAAACAGTTTTGTTCCGTTTTCAGTTTGAATTTTGTGCTTTGCACAATTCTATTTCTCGTTTTATGACCATTTTAGGAATAATAAGCAAAGAAAACTCACAGGTAACTTGGTCATGACATTTTCGACGATCTTGTCCGCGATCTCGAGCGCGCCCACAGCAATCCTCATTTCATTGCTCATGACCCCGTTCTCATTCATCGACATTTTGATGAGTTCCATGAGCCTCTTCCTGTCGTAGGACTGGTACTCGTCCCCCAGCAGACAGTCCAGCAACTTGCTAATTGGGTAGGCCAAGGGGAATGTGATGAAGCGGAAGAAGTTTGTTATGCCGATCGTGTGTGCACCCACTTCCAAGCCCTTTCTGCAATAATAGCACATTCAATAAACTACGAGCAGGTGTGTTAAAAAGTTCAATTTTGAAAAATTAGGAATCAGAATCGGAATTTTGAACGCTGCGGATTGTGGTATGCAAATCAAAATTCCGATATTCTTTGTTTTCTTTGGGAAATTTAAAAAAAAAAATCTCCGAAGTATGTAGCTTCATCGCAAAATTCAGGGAAGAATTGCTATGTAAATTGTCGCTTTCAGCTCAAATCATCAAAAATCATCACAAATTGTATTATGCGAAGAATAGAAAAGGAGACAAACTCGAAAGAAACGCTCTAAATCATTATTTATGGACTTTTTAAAGTGAAAAGATCTGCATCCCCATTTTCTAGTTGAATAAAAAATAGCAAAAAAAACTCACTTGACACATATACTTTGCGGAATAATTTCTCCAAAAATGACGATTCCAAGTGATGAAATGAACAGCGCGAGGAGGCCAGGAGCCAATTCTCCCATTATAATTGAAATAGCCGAATTCACAATGACATTGCCGAGCAGTAGGGTGCATAATAGCTGGTTTCCTTAAATCACAAGTCGAATTTAAACGGATAATGAATTTTGAATAGTTTTCAACAAATTATTGAAGATCTGGGTGATCAGAGTCAAAATTTAAGAAAGTTTCAGAATCAAATTCCTTAGACTCCTCATTGAATAGAATCGAACCTTTCTTTCTGACTGGCAGTATCTTCTGAGCGCATTTCGCTTCAGTGAATGAGCCGGATTTGATGACCAATTCCAACTCTTGCGGAGTCAAAGACATCAACCCCAAAGTCAGTCCGGAGAAGAGAGCTGACATGCACAGACAAAATGCCACAATTACTATCTGGAAAAAAACTATTTAAATTAAATTAAACTTGATGTTTTTGAAACAATTGTCTAGGAATATTTTTCCTCTGCGTAAAATGTTGTGAAGTGCATGAAATTGAGCCCTCAAATCCTGCAATTATTGTTTACGCGACGAAAACTAACAATAAAGGAAAAGAAAGACTAAAGAATTCAATTTCTTTTTTGAAGTGTCACGCTATATTTTCGAATCTGAGTAATAGTAGCAATAGTAAAATTCGTAGATAGTAATAGAATTATTAACCTGAGCCCAAATCGGCACGAGATATTCCTTGGGTGGTTTCTCCGTGGTTATCCACGTAGAAATGTCTTCAAGCTAAAAAAATTATTATTAATGATAAAATAAAGCAAAAAATTAAGGAAAAACTGACTGGGAGATCAGGAATAGGCATCCCCTTGGCTTTGACGCACATCTTGTATGCATGCACTCCCTCTGGCAGAAGCGGAACACTCAGTTTGAAATCTGCCTGCAAATATTGCGAGATTATTTCAAGTAAGATGTTGTGCAGCATGTTATTTCAATGATCTGATGATGGTAACCAGGACCGCGGGAAATTGAGAAATTCGAACTTTCTAAGTTGAAATCGAAATTGGGATTTTTCAGAGCGCCTACATCTAAATGAAATTAGCATAAACGTTTTCAGCTCGAATAAAAATCGAAGTAATTGCATCTCTAACAATTTCTGTAATCATGAGTCTCATGAAATCGAAGTCAAAAGTTCGCGCGGTCCTAACGCTAATGCAACCCTATTTTTAGTATGCAACATATTGCAAAAGATTTTTCATTGGTTCAATATTACAAACTCATATATAGGATGTGTAAAAGTCTGCATGTTTTCCATTTGAACATGTGGCTATAGAAAATTCAATAATAAGGGCCAGATAAAATAAATTCAGAATTTTTGAAAATATCTTTAATGGTTCAAACTTTTGGTGCATCGTGTACTATAGTATTTTTAGCTCAAACAAACAGAATAATTGAATTTCAAAATTTGCTTGTAATAA
The DNA here is from genome assembly GCA_002287525.1 of Diploscapter pachys. Lineage (NCBI taxonomy): Eukaryota > Metazoa > Nematoda > Chromadorea > Rhabditida > Rhabditidae > Diploscapter > Diploscapter pachys. The sequence goes on along the minus strand of LIAE01006744.1, from coordinate 21,138 downwards.
AACCTACATACCTTATGAGGAAGAAGATGTAGAAAGTTGTTAACAGGATCGATTGTCCTAGTCGGATCGGAACAGTTGTCCGTATGCGTGAAGTACAACTTGTCGATCTTGTCGAAGTGATTCCCGTAAATGGCCACTTTGAACTCCTCGTTCGGAGTGACGATGCATACTCCCGTTTCCTGAAATTATTATGATCATTTTAGTTTGATCGGAAATTTCCTACAATAATACTATTTTCACGCATTGTAAAGTTTATACTAGGGATGAATACACAAATGTTGACTGAAAATTGCTTTTCCTGTAATCATTCTGAGAAATCTAAATCAACAATGCTATGTGTGAAAATGTGCAATTTCATATCCTTTCTAGATGTAAAAAATGAATTCGGTCTTTCGAACGAACGATGAAAGCATTGCGCATGACAAGAAATTCGGACAATTTGATAAAGGCCTCCATTTGGAGAATTTCGAATTCGAACGAAAAAGAGAAAGGAATTCTGAATTCGAAGTTCGCGTTGTGCGATTTGACAATGAATAGATGCGTAAAATTATGAAGGCAGTTTGCAAATTCCGTTATGCTGCAACGATGAAGTTCATGGAGAATAAATTAAATCCGAAGAAATATCATGATCTAAAATCTCGTAAATAAACAACTAAAGCAAATTATTGTTGTTTTCCAATTTACCGCAAGGTAAATCTGGATAAAGGTAAATTTACCAGAATTTCTGGTTGGACCTGATCATAATATCTTCTATTTAAGAAAGCTTAAAGAAAGACTAAATTTCAACTTACATCATAGCCGAATGGGTCGTCTGCAGGCAATTCGACTCGCATTCCATAGATATTCGGCTTCCTCGACATGGTCGATGCGTTGGCTGGCGATGTGGGAGGGATGGGCAACTGAAACACGAACAGCAATCAATTGAATTGTTGAATAAATTAGGGAGAATCAAGGGACATCACTTTAGCACCAATCATTCTTTCCCCCCGACTGCTCTGTGTCCCTCCCTGGCTAAGCCCTCTACTCTCCCCAATTCCCCACGCAGCAGCACATCTCGAAGAATATGAAGAGCAAAAATAAAAGGCAAGGCAGAAAGCAAATGCTCACGACTCGGGGTAACAAAACTGCATGGAAAGGACGAAAAGACAGAAGGAAGAAAGAGACATCGCGCAGAAAAAGAATGAATGACAAAGGAAGGAAAAGAGAAAGGAAGTGAAAGGAAGAAGTGAGGCCTCCTCATTGTGGATTTGCTCGATCGACAAGAAGGGAATTGGGAATGAAGGAGGAGCCATTGCTTAGTGCCCAGGGTCGGCGAGTCGCTCGAGGGAACCACCCCAAGAGAAAGGGGATTTCACTCAATTTGCTTTGTTTCTTATTCGCTTATTCGCACTCTCTCTCTTCTCTTCCATTCCCCTCCTTCCAGATCTAACGTACCAAGTTTCCCTATTTCTCAATTCGAGAATGTTTGTTTACCTTTCAGCCCTCAGCCCAAACTCCATTCACCCCCATTCAGACATGCATTTACAGTCCTATTTCCGGTATTTGGCCCTTTCTTCTTCCACCTTTCAATTTATAACTTGATCAGACTGTGTGTACTCAAAACTCGTACATGGATTAATCTTCGAATAGGTGCAATTCACGAAATCCGATTCAAATTGGGTCGCGGGGAGGTGATTAGTTTATAATAGCCGATTATTAGTTGCGAAACTGAAAATGAAATTGGAGAAAATCCCATCCCGTAAGGTAGAATTTGCTATTCACACCTAGTCATTTTTATCAATGATTCTTTCAAACTAGTAAAATAAACGTTCGACTTTTTGAAGTTTTCGTTCGATTGTAAAGTTTTTGAATCCAATTCTTTGAAAAAAAAAATTGAAGATCAACTTGGAAATTATTCAAAATTAGCTTCTCAAACGAATAAGTAAAAAATTCTTACCCCAGTAGTTGAAATATCAGATGCTTTGCTATCAGTGCCGATGCCTGTGGCATTCTTCTCGTCTGCAGTCAGAATACCCTCTGCAGCATCGATTTTCGTCTCAGTTTGTGGTATAAAGATGCTGCTTCCGACTAATATAAATATCCCAGATATCCGCATTCTAAAAATTGCCCTTTCTAGTGAAATTTTATCCCTCGAATAAAACAAATGAAAATTATGTTTATCGTTTTGCATGAAATTAAATTTAGAAACCGAGTGGAAACGTTTGGACGGAAAATGAAGAATTGCGCTTATGAAAAGAGAAAGAATAAAGAAGAAAAATGAATCAATGAAGCCAAATGGGTGGGAAGCTTGAAATGCTGAAGAATATGAAAGAATATAATCAGTGGCTTGAAGGGAAAAGAAGAATTGAGTTATGCACATTCAGGGGAAATCTTTTAGAAATTCTTAAAGTACGAAGGCATTATTATTTTGAAAATAGAAGGAAGTTTTGTTGAATCGACCAAAAACATTCAGTAAGCAGGGTTGGTGAATGGTTTTTGCGGTGCTATCTTTCAATCTTTCAATCTCTCAATTTTTCACCATTTTTACTTCAATTCTCCGATTTGATTGTCTACTTTCTACTTTTTGGTTGAATTTCCAACGGCGCGGAGACATGGTGACGAAATTGGACCGACATGAAATCGATATCTCGACCGACGAGGTACGGGAAGTCAGGCGAATTCAGAAGGCTAAAGAAGAAACAATCCTCCCTCTCTTCTACTCTACTTACTCTCACCAATTCACTTTCCTATTTCAGTTCATTCAAACACAATCTACCGATTTCTTTGAAAATGACTGATTAGATCTCGGCAAAGTGAACTTCAATCCAAATTTTGTTTAATACCCGCTCAATTCATAGAGCTAAAATAAGAGCATTAGAGAATTCAAGTCAAAGCAATAGCGACAAAGATAATAATTCAATGAAAATGCTGATAAAGATTAAAAATCAAATAGTTTCGATTGAAATAAAATGATAGTACAAGTGGAATGAAAAATTCAAGCAGTAAATTCGCCTAAATGCAATCAACCGCAAAAATAAAACAAGCAGTTAGAGTTTACGAGCCAAAAAGGAGAAGGCAATGCTAAAAACGGGTAAAGAGGCACAAAAAGGCATGACGAGAAAAAAGGACAAAGGTTGATGAAGAGAAGCAAAAAGAAGAAAAGAAAGGAAAAAGGAAAAGATTAGAAATTGATTGGGAATGTGAACTGCCTGAAGCAATTGGATTGTGGAGCGGAGCGGAGGGACTGAAATGGCAAGTGGAAAGAGAGGAGAGAAATTTGAGAAGACAAAAAAGGAATGTGCATGAAATATCGAGAAAAAGGGGGAAAGGAAGGTATCTTCCAACTGCTCTTCTAAATGCATAATGAATAATGAACCAGAGGGCAGCAGGCAACATTCAAATGGCGACTAAAAATCGATATCAGATGAAAGAGAGATGAAAAACGCAGCGGTTTCATTCAATCTCTCTACTCTCTGCTTGTTTTCATCCTTTTCTCCCTCTCTCCCTCTTTCCTCATTTTATCTCCATTCCCATGTCCAAACAGCCCTCCAGCATAGCAGCAGCTGTTTTGCTCAAACTGCCTCAGCATTCAGTTCTCAGCTCAGTCGATCTCTCGATTTCTGTCAGTCGAATTCTCAAGGCTCGAGAATCAGCAAAAACTTGTTAACTCTACTCATTTTCTCATTTTACCGGCACAAGTCGAACTCGCTTCCACGAATTATGAGCCAATTATTACAGGAAATTTCGAGCAAAGACTAATCAGCTTCATACCATTTTAATTGCTAAAGAAAAGGGAAAAAATACATAGAAATAGAACAAATCTTTCAAAAATGAACAGAAGAGACGGAATCAGAAATTTAGATAGTTTTTATAGTTATAATTTGAAATTTTGCATTGCTAGTTTGTCGATTTTATATGCATGCAGGGGGAACAATTTAGGAGAAAGGAGTTAATGTTAAACCTAAAAGGTTTAGAAAATACTTCATTGTCTGTAGTTATGATAAGTTCAAAATTAGACATTCTTGTAGCGTCTTTGTGATTCTGAGGTTAAATCAATCTTGCCTTGCATGGGAATGATGTCAGATCGAGCACATTGAAATCTTATGGAAAACAAATAATGATTGTTCGCTGTGAATGAGACACATAACCTGTGAATGAATTGTAGACAAATTCAGGAATTCGAAGGAAGGGAATTGAATTGTGGAAGTCAAATGTTTGTTCAAATGATTACAAGGACAGAAGGAAAGAACGTATAACTTCGCCAGAGTGGAAGAGATTTACTAACGAGTATTTAGGAAAGTAATCTAACTCTTGGAATTTAGGGAAAACCACGAAATTGTGACTTTCAAAGATGCGGTGATAGGGGAAACCCCGTTGGTTGAGATCGATGATCGGATCAATTGAAGAAATGATCGTGTTTACACAAAGTCGAATTATTCTGGTAATCTGTCGTACACTACGCATAAAATCAACGAATTTAGTAGAATGGCCTATTTTCAACCGTCTCACTGGGATAATTTACTCACAACCATTGCTCCACGTATCAAAGTGTGCGCAATTTTTTCTTTTGTAAAACTATCATCATTAATGTAAATTTTAATTTCTAAACACTTTAGATATATAACGAGTCCATGGGTCCAGATGAAGAGGGAACCATAGGCATTGAAAGAATGTCTATCGAATTTTAATTGCGGCCATCTTCTTTCCTTACCTTTCATTTTGAATAAATTTTCAGTTTTATGAATATAAATGCATTGCATTGTGTTTTGAAACTGAATGTGAGACATTTTCCTATTCAAATTCGATGTCTTTTTTGTATAATTTTTGTCCAAGTTTCCTCAATAAAATTTTTCCTGAACCCATTCAAAATATTTGATAGCTTCCAGGAACATCTAAGCAGTCACTTGTTGATTCGATTATTTGTTATTGCGCTGCTCTCGAATCATTTTTCTTCGATTTTTTCCTACCCATTTTGCATGCGATTTTAGAGCCGGTTAGTTTGAGTAAGGGAGAGAGAACATTGGGAATTCCGATCTGATATTTTGATGTTTAAAATTGTAGAGACTGCCTGAACTAGTTAATCATTCCATTCAATTCGGCGATTCGACAATCGGTATTCTTTTTTTTTCTTTCCATTGTATAACACTATTCAATCATCGTTTACCGGCCATAATCACAATCAAAGAATTTTCACTATTGATTATCAAGAAATCAAACCTATTATCACGTTTTCAGAATTGTTATTTTCTATTTTTTACGTAGACATTCTATTTCCTATAATTCACTTTATCTGTCATTTTTTTCGTGTGAACTGGAACCGTTTATTTTTTCTGTCGTGTAATATCGAGGAAGTCTTTGCAAATCTGTACTTGCGTAAGTACGTCTGAATTTCTCATTGTGAATAACTGATTATTGCCTCAAAATTTTCGATTATCATATAAGTCCTACTCCTTAACCCATTTGGAGACTTCATCCTATCATCATGAGTTATAATATTTATAGATATAGCTAGAATGCTTGCCATGTAAAAGACCTTTTTTATAGAATGACTATTTTCCTCCGATGTGAAAATATCAACGATCATCATCACAAAAAATCGAAAATTGTAATCATCTAGCTCCATTTTTTCTGAATTCTAACTCACTTACTCATTTATTCCTACTTTTTGAAATCTAACTAGAGACATTTGGGTGCAGTTGTGTGTGTGAATTTTAATGTTTGTCGTCGCGTAAATACACCGATCGTTTATGCCATTACCATCGTCGATGTGTGACTGATTGCTGAATGCTGAATGTGCAGTTTGCAGGCTGAAGACGAAATTAAATTCGAGAGGGTACAAAATTCTGGCTGATAAGACAGCGTACAGAAATTGAAAATAGAGTCTTCGAATTGGCAGTCGGTTGATTGGCTGAAGGAGAGGTTAGATGAAAGTCGGTGATACAAAGTTAAGGTAGGCTATTTTCAATATCGAATATACTCTAAAACCCAGTACTCATGTGAGATATTCTCTAGGGCAAAATGGTACCAGTTCCTTCTTGAATCAATTCCACTACTTCAGAAAACTAAAAAATTATTTTTTCTACTATATATAATCATCCAACCATTTAGCAACACAAATGGCATCACACAACTCGATGTTCATGAAGAAAGTAAGCATTAAAAACATTCGGAATCAAATTATAAAGAACTCTCCAAAAACAACAATTTTTAAAGCTATTTCAGCTTCGAGTTTTCTATTTACAACTCGGCCTTTTATGTCTTTGTGAATAATTTCCAGAACAAAATTTCAGAAGTAGATGCCAAGGGAAAAGCGAATGGATCAGGCGATACGACGGATCGAGCAGAATGGAACAGCACAATCGAATATATTTTGTCAATCCTCGGCACTGTCATGGGATATGGAAACATTTGGAGGTTTCCAGCAATAGCCTATGAAAATGGAGGAAGTAGACAGTTTTCGGAGAATAAACATCTTTTTTTGCAATTTCAGGCGCATTTCTATTGGTCTATGCAATTTTAACGATGCTTTTCGCATTGCCTATTATTTACGCAGAGTTAGTGATGGGTCAATACTCACGAAGTGGATTATCCGTAATTTTCAAGATGTATTTTCCTGCTATGCAAGGTAAGGCATGAATACTTGTCTGATCTGAATCGGAGGAAACATTCTGCAGGACTTGGTTGGGCTATGGCACTACTCACCGTATCTATCACAATTTATTATATTCTTGTCGTATCTTGGGCTGCGATTTACATGGTTCGATACTTTGATATAGAAGGGAAATATTTCGTCTGCAATTTAGGTGTCGGTTTTATTCGGTCAGAGTTCGCATTGGGTTACGTGCGACAATTGGTGGAACACAATATGTAAATAAAATCAGACAGAGTGTTTTTCTATCGAATCGATTTTTCAGACTGTTCTGAAGACAATCGAAATGCAGCTTGTGCCAAGACCAATCCAAAATTGCCGATATTTTTCAATGGCACTTGCATCGCCACAGCTTCCCCCAAAATGTTGAGTGCCTCTGAGGAATTCTTCACGTGAGTCTACCGGTTTGCGTTGATTTTTCGACTTGCCTTTTCGTTATATGCAAAATATGCACCTCCGCAGCCTTATAATCGCCTCTTTCGATCAATTTTCGCATCTGTGAACTTTGGCTTTATGCTCTGACAGAGGAAAAATCACAACTCCAGAATATGATAAAAGTTGAGAATTTACAGGTACTTCGTGATTGAACCCACTAATGGAATCGATGAACTCGGCTGGATCAACTGGAAAGTCGCCCTGTCGTTTACGATCATGTGGATTTGTGTTGCACTTATTTTGTACAAGGGAATAGACTCTTTCGGCAAAGTTTCTTTGGTATGAATGTTGAGCATTTTCGAATTAAAATTGCTTTATTTCTAGGTTACAGCCACTCTGCCTCACATAATTCTCATAGCCTTGTTCATTCGAGCCATCACACTGCCAGGATCAGGCACAGGAATATCGTACTTCATAGGACGACTCAATTTCGATTACGTTTTCAGGATCAGGGTATGCGTCTGCATTGAATATTCGATTATAAAAGAAGAAAGTATTCATCACATCTGGATCCTTTTCTCGTCACTTTTATTGTTTCCGTTCCGCTCATGTGATATTAGGGAAGATTGTTTTTCATGCTAAACAACTGTAACCGTAACTAATCGAAAATGTGTTTGCGATTTGGATAGTTCAATGAACAAGTCTCTAGCATGATAAATTTCAGACATGGGTAACAGCTCTGAAGCAGCTCTGCTTCTCACTATTTATCGGCTATGGAGGGCTGATTACCCTAGCATCCTATTCCAAATTCCACAACAATTGTTTCCGAGTAAGTTTTCCCAGAATCAATTAGTTCCAACGAAACTTTTCAAGATGAGTCACTTTACTTGGCGAAAAAGTAATAAGATATGAAAGTTCTGTTGTTTTTTGTTGTAAATTCCTTTAGAACTAATGTCATGATTCAGGATGCCGTTATTCTTGTATCGACAGACACGATAATGAGCATCTTCGGTGGAATAACCGTGTTCGGAACTCTGGGCTATTTGTCTCATGAAGTTCATCTTCCTGTCGACAAGGTAGTTCAAAGCGGTGAGAAGTTGATTCTTAAAATATCAAATCAAATTCCATTGCAGGAACAGCATTAGCATTCGTGACTTACCCTAAAGCAATGTCGATTATGCCTCTTCCGTGGCTTTGGTCTTTCCTATTCTTCGCTCTTCTCTTCATATTGGGCACATCTTCACAAGCGGGAATGGTGGAGGTATTTTGCACAAGTAAGCTAGATTTTTGCATGAAGTTCATTGTAAGATGGCTGGATAATAAAAAAAACTTGATATGAATCGGGTAAATCAGTGCCCGTATTCATGACAAAATTTCATAAGTCATAATTATCTTCTTGTATTTCCCCCACTCACTCATTTGTAATCCACACCCACTTCCTGCACAAGAGTCTTATAATTGCGCAGAAATTGAGTATGAATTGCGAAAGGCCGCCGCCATAGTTCTATGCCTAAAAATTTCCTATTTCATTTAGCTTTGTACGACCAATGGCCCTCGACTCGCAACCACAAAACCATTGTCTCTGCAGCGACCTGTTTCGCTATGTTCCTCATAGGATTTATCATGTGCTGCGGGGTATGTTCTAATTTTTTCCCATAAACAGCTCAATGAAACAACGACCAGATATGAGACCAATCAATTCTGGCAAATTTTGCAGCCTTTTTTAAAGCTCATTGATAATTTTGCTAAATTTTGAGAATGCTAGAAGACGATGAATTCTTTGCTAGATATTAGTCATTGAAGTGTGTTCAAGTAAATAATGAAAAAGATAGATGTCTTATGTCTGTAATTTTTCTTTGATTTAAACATTATGTTGCTATACTCATATAGCAATGTTTTCTTCTTTACTTTTGATGAAAATTTAGTTTTAGTGTGGATTCTACTGGTTCAATGTCTATGACGAGTTTACTGGATCGACAGCCATTTTCCTGACAATAGCACTCGAGTGCATCATTTTGTCGTATTTTTACGGTTTGAATATCCAATAAAAACAAATAAATGAAAATATCGTAGGTCGCAGAAACGTGATGAAAGATGTGGAAGAAATGCGAGGACCAGCCAAAAAAGGGATGATGAAGTGGATTGGCGAGCACTCGCCATACTATCCCTTCAACTGGCTATGGATTACCCCACCTATTGCACTCGTAAGAAAATTTTTGTGCAGAAATCCTACAATATGTACCTTATTTCAGGCAATAATGATCTTCACTCTAATTCGCGACAGAATGACTCTGAGAATCAAGGGAGAAGTCTACACATTTCCACTGTGGGCAGAAGTAAGAAACTATTTTAAGTTGAAACTTTTTCAAAGAATGGAAACAGAAAATTGAAGATGGAGTTTATGCATAATTGCTGAAGAATTCAATAAACCATTTTAGAAATGTTAGGATTTTGAAGAAGTATTGGCATGGACATATGATGCATTTCCCAATTCATCTTCAAGATTTTATCTTGATGCGCAATTTTATACAAATTATTTAGGTAGTCGGGTGGTTTCTGTCACTATCGCCTCTGATTGCAATTCCAATCTACTTTGTCTACAACTACTTCAAATGGAAGAGGAAAGGAAAGGTAATAAAATCGAAGAAATGAAAAAAAATGGACTAATTGAGTGAGTTTGCAGTCATTCAAAGATCTGTTCCGAATCCAGCCAACCATGCCTTCCTACGGCAGAATCGCATCCGAAAAGAACTTGAATCGGCAGCAGAATCCGTGAGAAAATGACCATATTCAGGTTGATCTGCAGACAAAACAAATTACGTCATATCCATGAACCGGTACTAATTCATTCCATGTTTAAAATGGAACAATATGTGTTGAAGATATTGATAATGTTTCTAGCATTATTTGATAGATGAATAAATCGTCAATTTCGATAAAACCTACTTTATTTTCTTCCACTCTTTAAAATCAAATCAAAATTCAAGTCCTACCCGCTTAAAAATCGCAAATGAGTTCGGGAATTCTCGAAGTCGAATAACATCGACGAGAATCAATATGTAATGCACTTTGCCTAGAAATTCTATGAAACAGAACAGATACAATAGAAGAAATTAGCAATAATTTACCATAAAATGAGTTCAAGTTGAAGAAGATGAATTTTTGAGAGAAACCTAGAAGGGATAATTTACAAGAAGGAATTGAGAGAAAGAACCAAGATAAAACCTCAAAGTAGAACGTGTAAAATATAAACATGTAGCTGCACATGCGGAGAGATGCAGAGATGGAGCAAGCATCGAGCAGTCTGCGCCTCCATGCCTCAGAGCCAATACTCCTCCTCGTCATCGTTGGCGACTTCCACAGGCCTCGCGCTCGCACAGCAATTCTCCTTGGTCTTCAATTTCAGCGCTTCCTTGCTTTTGAACTTCATCACCAGATCGTGCCCATTCATCCCACCATCCTGCAAATTAAATCAGGATGAAGATCATAATAGGCCGGATCAAACATCAAGTTTCATCGTTTTACATTTCAAATGAATAACCTATTCAAAATTTCTTTAAAGAAAAATATCAATTTTAGCTCTGCTCATATTTTTTTCAAATAATTACGAATTTATTCATGTTTTCGAAGATATCAATTCCCTAAATGTACCTGCATTCCATTGATGATCTGTTGCTGCTTGACCTCCTCATTGATCATCCTCAGTTTATCCAAATCGCTGCACATTCTGTCCGTCGACAGATCGTCAGACAGTCTCTTCTGCTGAGTTCTGCAAATTATACGATTGACATAAATACAATTCAAATTCAACAATTACTACTTGACGGAGGATGAAGTAACGACGGGTATTTTCAGTTTCTTCAACTATCACTAACTACAGAACCTGCAGACTCTGTCCTTCTGTTTTTAATAACTGATTCCCAACCTGTCATATCCCTTGCCAAACACGGATTCAGAGACCGAACTCTTCTTTTCCAACATATGGATTGGCACAGAAGACGAGTTCTTTCTGGAAAGTAGTTGACTGATTAAACAGAAAAAGGAAAAATACCTTTCATAGGAGTCCTTCCTGTTAGGTCCAGAGGAACGGGTATGACCATTCTGGTTGGAATTAGAGTGAACAGTCGACAGGCGGCGACGCACCGAACCTCCCTGAGGACGAGCTGAATTTATGCATTAAATTTCAGTGAATGGTGGTAAATTATAAAATCTTGAATAAGACTCATGTTGAATGTTGGCGAGGCGCGAAGTTAAATTCTATAATCATCAAATGAGGTGGTGTGATTATTTCTTGCAGAAACAACATACTCGAAAATTTGATTTGGCATTCTGAGAATCTTTTCAGAATAGGAGCGTAGAAAATGCATTTTGAAAATTCAAACTGCAGAAGAAATTCGAATTTCTTGCATTAGACAAAATGAATATTATTACCGTAACGGGAAGTGCGAGTCTCGTTGTGCGACTCCTCGATCTTGATGACTCCCATCTCGGGCAGGTAGGTCTTCATGCGCGGATTCAGCGGGGACACTTCCTGAGAATTCAATTAGACTCTTTATTTGCTGCACTCATTCATTCACTAACTAACCTCAGCACGATCACGCAGCTTCTCGAACACAGTGCGACTGTTGGCGGTCATGTTGCAGCTGCTGTGGCGCATCGAATCGTAGCTGAAAATCCAAGAAGTTGAATATTTCGTCATTTCTGTTTGTCGAATGCTTGGCAACTTGAAGAAATAGTGTTCAAGGAAGAGTGTTTCTACTTCCCCTTTGCTAACACACTGTAGTTCTTCATATTCTAACGTTGCAATGCATCCAAACTACCAATTGGCTCAATTTTCTCTTTTAGATTTTGACTTTGAGAGATTTAGTAAAAATATAACTGCCTACTTTCTCTTGTGCACTCCCCAATCCTCGTCCGCATTGACAATTTCCCCATCGCGAGCAGGCGAAATCTGTCCCTTAGCCAGTCGCTGGTTGTACTCTGCCACACTCAGACCCTGCAATAAATGAATAAGGGGGATGAGATGAATATCCCAAATATTCCAACAGTAAAGCAGTATGATTGTATGATTGCAAAATGGTTCGTTACCTTGATCATCCTGTGGATGAACTGACAGCGACTGCCGTAGGGGCAGGAGCCCTTGAGCGAGAATTTGTCGCACAGCTGCGTCTTGTACTTCGGATGCAACTGACCACGGGGCTGAAAATAGAAAAAATCAAATTTGCAGAAACTTCAATCTTATTTCCTTTAAAGATGTAACATTTTAAATTTGAAAAATACCATTATAAAACCATAAATCATGATAAACCGCTATGTGTTCAATAAAGTTTGTTGCAAAATTCAATATCCACAACTCATGGATCATACCTCCTAACTTTTATCCACCCTTTCGGGTCTTATCAGAAATTTGTAAATTCATTACTGTCTAATAAATTTCAATTTAATCAATTTGAACTCACTCTGGGAGGATATCTGAGTTCAGCTTCTCCGTGTGCGAATCTGCACTCCTCTCCGTACGAGCAGGGCTGGCCCTTCCGCCACATGTCACACAGCGAAGTCTTGAAGGCTTCCTGTCTCCTCAAAATGAAAACATCATCAATGAATTCCGCAGCGGTCGACATTTTTATGGGTAATTCTATGAGTTTGAATTTGTATTCTCGAAAGATCGCAGCAGAAAACATGTCAAAAAGCTTTCATCCCTATGTCCGAATCCATGAGACATTCAGAATTTCAGAATTCTTCTTTGTATATCCTCATAACGGGCATTTTCCTCTAATGGAAAGTTCGTGGATCAGTGCACTAATTTGCGCTATGCCATTCCAAAACAGACTTGCAACTTTTTCGAAATTTTGACACTCGCACCCCGTTTTTGTTTGTAAGTCTGTTTTAAAATAGTCACCATTACAAAGCAGGGGAGTAAATGAATTGCGTGAACTTTCCAACAAACTAAATTGCTCTATTTCAAGAATGAAGCTTCAGATAAAAACGACGATAACCTACTTTCTCTCCCTCATGGCATCCTCCATCTCGGCATCAGTCATCCTGGTCGAGTCGTTGCCCATCTCCTGTCCCATTGCCTGTAGCTGAGTGACTGTCTGCATTTGTGTCTGGTGTGTCTGTTCATGGAGTCCACCACCATTCAGTCTGCTTCCTTCCATTTCCATCATCTTCCCATTCGCACTCATTCGTCTCTCCTGCAGCATGGTGGGGCAGCCAGCGAGGATGGACTCGTTTGCGTTGGCGGGCCGCGTGAACACCTCCTTGTAGTAGGGAGCTGTGAGGGCGGCCACCTTCTGGACGGACTCGGGCAGGTCCTCGAACTTGGCTGCATAGGGGTCGAACGAGGCGCGGATGTGCGGAGCGTCGGGCGGGAAGAAGTAGGTGCCGTCCGCGGAGAACTGCGCAATCGGCTTCATCGGCGCCGCTGCCTGCCACGCGCGGTACATCGAGGGAGGCATTGCTGAAAATTTTCAGTTTTCGAGTATTAAAAAATTTCAGACAATTTTTTTAAAAAGAAAAATCGAATTAAAATTCAGAACAGACTTAGATACTAAAATTTCGAAATTTTCAAAATCAAAACTCAATGGCATTCTAAAGGTTTTTTTTGGGAATACTTTAGGAGAGAAACCCACGTCCACTGATGTGTTGGGGCTGAGGATAGAAGAGATTCTCGCCCGAACAGAAGGAAGACGGAGGATAGACGAAGTAGGGCTGCGAGAGAACGGGAGCCATGGGGGCAGCAGGGCCGACTGCAGAAGGAGTGGGCACTGGAGTGACCGCAGTGGGAGTGGGAGGAGGGGCCAGCAGATCCTTGTTCATAGGAGTCGGGGTTGTCGGAACCTACGAAAATGAATTTTTGAAGTAGAATAGGAATTTCGGACTTCCGCTTTCGACATCATTATTTTTAATCGAACGAGTTTTCAAAGCCGCCATAGCGCAGATGCAGATGAACTTTTACTATTTTTCTATGCAGGACAGTTCGATATTCTTTCTTTTCTAAATTCTCACATTTTTGGTTGAATGTGTGAAAGCTCTTGTGAAGCTATCACAACTCCAAGACTTATTCGGCATTATTTTGATCTTGCTCTATAGTTGAGCACCACAAAGAAATTATGGAAGCGGAGTTACCGAAACAGGATGCGGCTGGTAGATCTGGTGGTGATGAGCGGGAGCGGACATCGAAGACATGGGAATCGAGTGGGTCGACTCGGCAGAGGAGGCTGCAGAGGCAGGACGAGGCAGAGGCATTCCCGATCCGGGGATGTGGTGATACATCTTCTTTTTCAGGGTACACCTGAAACTGAAAACACTAAGCTAGCAAAAAAACCCGATAAAATTCGCCCAAAACAGAAACAAAGAAAGACATCAAGAAAATTTTGAAGACAGACCAAAAACGCGTGGAAATAAAAGGCGGCGAGATGGGGATGAGCAGTGTTGAGGATGATTCAAAAACTAGCATACATGAACTAGAAAAAAGAAAAACAAAGTTTGCAAGAACAACGATCAGTGAAAACACAAATGAATTCCATTTCAACTTGATCGCCATTATTCAACCGTCTCGAAGCTCGAACGGACAGACACCAGATCAATTGGTGAGCTTGGCAAGTGGGTGGAGCAACGAAGAAGGGAAAATCACGAACCCCCCAAGAAACTCCGAAAAAATCGTGATAAAATGAGAAAAAAACGAAAATTCATGCACAAATGAAACGATTCTGCTGCATGCAGACAGACGGACAGACACTTGCAGAAATGCATCAAACAATTGTTTCTCTTCGATGGATTTCGCGTTTTTGTCGTTTTCTCTTGGTTTCTTCCAACTTCGTTATGATCTTGCTTTCATGCTGGATGAATCCATCAGAAATCCGCTCGCACGAGTCGCTCAGTGGCAAAGTGGGTGAGTTTATGAGTGACTCAATCAGCATTAGCCCTTTCGATTTCGATAATTCGGATCGAAATTTGAAAGCGGCAACTCGAATTTCAACATGCTCTACTCTTGACATTCAATCTGTAGGATTTTGGTGTAGAAATGCGGATTCAGCTTTCATTTGTCCTCTCCAGGATTTATACGATCTTGATGAAGGGCAATTACTATTTGACGAAACTTATAGTTAGGGATTGGGGAGAGAAGGAAGATAGAGAAATAGTGTGAGAAAAGATAGGTCTCGTCGAATAGTAATTGCTGCCTTGAAGAAATGAATTTTGAGCAATATCGGCCTCAACAAACCGAACATTCAAATGAACGAATTTTCAGATGCCTCGCAGAGCCTTGGGGAAGAGTGAATACGAAGAATGCAGACGAGATGATCAACACGCCGCTGTCCGTGTACCAAAAGGACATGGGTCTGTCGAAGACGGTAAGCAAGAAAGACATCTTGGGGCTCAACAAGAAGGCCCGCTTTATCTACATCACACAGGGCTCCATGGTCGAGTTGAAGGCCCCTGTCAGGATATGCAATGAGTATTGTTTCGTTAAGAAGATTCCGTAGTTAGAAAATGCCGCTTTTCTTGCATTTTCGTTCAATCTGATTCTCAGAAAGTAGGAGATAAGATCGAAAATTAACTTTCTCAACTGCAACCAATACTCGGAATTGACAGCAAAATATCCAACAACTCTTATCAAAGATGATAATTATGAAAATGTTGGTGATCAAAATTGTCATTTGAGGGATATTTTATTTTGAAATTAGTCTGATCTTTTAAAGCATGATTTATGATACTAACTGATCCAACAATTAATAATGCATCGATTTAAAAAAATTTTCCTTCAGAATATAAGTTGACGATTTCTATAACTGATTTCCTATATCGAATATTTCAGTTGCGTTAATTTAATTTGAATCGAATGGGTTTCGCTGTGATTTTGATATTTCTCCTTTATCGCTTGAAAATTGAATGGGTTTCACTTTCTAGTCAATCGATAGAAAACATCCAAAAATTCTAGGAGAAAGAACTTTCAGTCAAACAGTCGTTCGTGCGTCAATCATTGCATAATTTCCTCTCGAATGCTAAAAATTCCCTTCAAACTTTGCCCCTAATACAGAGAGACACCGACATTTTAATTTGAGCAGGTGTAACTGAACATGCAATTTGAAATCGACTTCAAAATATCCAAATGAAATCGTTACTCAGACAACAGCTGAGAATTAGCCGACTTTTTCAAACATAGACATATTTTTAACTTTTTACGATCAAATCAATTGATGATATAGATAAAGGATGTCAGGAGATTATGTAAGATTCGCTAGGATAAAATTTAATGATCGTTATCAATATTTAAAAAAAAAAAACTGAATTAACGATTTCTGAAATTGACTTTTTGAAAAAATATTTTTTAAAATATTAATCGACATTGATACATTTTTCCAATTTTTTTCCAGGAGGGATATTGATAGAGCAGTCGTTCGTGCGTCACAAAACTGAAAACTAACCAAATTTGCCTAAATTCCTCTCCAATTCTAAAAATTCTCTTCAAACTTTGCCCCTCGTACAGATCGACACCGACGTTTGAGTTTGAGCAGATGCAAATTTGAAATCGACTTCAGCATATCCAAATGAAATCGTTACTCAGACAACAATAACTAACAATAAGAATTAACGGACATTCACAAACATAGACACATTTTCAAACACTATGCAGCTATAATAATTATCAGTGTCGTTTATGCTTGAAAACTTTATAAACATCACTAGATTTTAAGATTGCAAATTTCATTATTGCTTTGAAAACTATTTTTTTTCTAATTCCTGAGCCCTCTTATTAGTAGGATGATAAATTTCAAGATAAAACAAGACATCAACTCATTTTAATTTTATTTTGAACTTTGAATTAGAATTGGCAAGCCAGAATTTCATTTGAAATGAAAATTTGCAGATTATCTGGAGAAATTTGAAAGAAGTTCTAATTCAATTTCAATCAGAATTCGAATTTGATTTACAAATTCTGAGAGTGATGAACCAATTTATCCGGTCGATCGATGACTTTAAAGTGCCAAAATTTTATTTCAAACTAATTTATAACAACTTATAGAAATGTGTTGTTTCTCTACTTCATATTTATTACAATAGTTTAATTTCATTATCAATAAATTTGCCAATCGATTTCGTCACTGTATCTAATCTTGTAGTTCATTAACATCTGTCAAGTTTAGAACCGTATCATACGAGATGTTGTCAAGACGACCACGTAACTAAAATATCTCAGTTTCTTCACAAACACGAATAACACCTGCGATTATCTGTAACTACTAAAGTGAAAGCCTTTGTAAGATATCAGAGGTGTTTATTTCAGAATTCAAAGAGGCTTGCTTTATTTTATCTTGCAATTTTTAGTTACAGTTTCATACGATGCTGGACAGCGACAAAGAAACCGTACCTCTGCCTGAATGTGACGTGCTGGAAGATGGGAGGAAGGACGATGCAATCATTGAAATGTAAATTTTATAACTCTAAAATATTGAAATAGAACCAGAAATATCACTATATCGGAACTATCTAATCTAATCTAACTATTGAAGAAAAATTTGAAGATTATTGGTTGGATATTTTGTGGTTTCATTTTTTTTAAAATATCGATTTGTAGAAAAACAAATTTTAGGCCAGAAATCGAATTGTCTCATGGAAAACTTATGGAAAACCACAAGCTCCTCATGTTTGAATCAACCAAAATCAGTCTGTTCAGTCGATTGAAATGGAAGAAGTTAGTCAATTTTATTGATGCATACATAGATTTAGGGCTACAATAGATCTAGAAAGAATCGGACTGCTTGAAAAATAAAGAAATATTTTGAGTGGTGTGACATACTGGGTATAATTAAAATCTATGAAAAAATCTAGCTTATTCACTATTTCTCATGAACTCAGTTCGTATCCCAATTTTTCCAGGAGGGATATCGATAGAACAGTCGTTCGCGCGTCATAAAATTAAAAATCATCACATTTGCATAAACATCTTTTCTCCAATGCTAAAAATTCCCTTCAAACTTTGCCCCTCGTACAGATTGACACCATTTGAGTTTGAAAAGAAGAAATCTGCTTTGCAGTTTGGCACTGAGCTCAACATAAACTAAAGAAGTTTCTACCTAGAAAACTAAGAATTAGAAACATTTACAAAAATAGATACATTCTCAAACACACCATGCAGTTATAATAACCACCATCAGTGTTGTTTATGCTTGAAAACTTTATAAACACCGCTAGATTTTGAGGTTACAAATTTCATTATTGCTTTGAATTTCAAATTTCGTTTTATTTTTAATCTTTTTAGCAGGATGCCATATTTGGACACTCCATCTGTAGCTCCACTGGAACTATCTGAATGTGAAAGCGGACTGCCAAGCCAAATTAGTATCACCGGGTGAGAAAAATAATGAAAAGAATATACTTGAATACAAAAGATTCTTTATGAGAATTAAATAAATTTTGAAATCGATTTCTCGATATTCATTCAAAATTAAACCTATTACAGAAATGAGCATTCGTATGTGAGAAAGCAATGCGGACAAAACTCTCGTCGGAAAATATTCATCTTGTAAGTATTGCATTTCTTTTTATCCATTCGATTAAAACAATGAATTTTCTCTTTCAATAAATCAATAGTTCTGATTTTTGTTGCAAAAATCCCAGAAGAGAAAACGTTCGATCAAACAGTCGTTCGTGCGTCAGAGAGTTAAAGACTAACATTTTTGCATAAATGATATTTGACGGAGAGAGATTCTCCCAAAATTTTTGTCATCACCGAAAGTTGAACATAGAATAGATTTCAATAAAAAAATACTGACAATGCACTCACGAACCTTGTCAATGGAGGCAGAGCCCGCTCCCTTGGCTCGATTATAAAAGGGGTTCTAATTTTAAGTGGACAAGAGGGCCATTTTTCCTGAGAAGATAGTCCATTTTACCTTTGAAACAATTTCGCGATTTATCCATCGTGCCATTTGAATTACCAAATCAATTAACGCTTGTTATCTCCAATCTAACACCATCCAATCTCTTGTTCTTGAGTACTCTCTGGTGAGCCGCCAAAAGCTAAAGACCTTGATAACCTTGACACCTTCAACTCGAGCTTAGCCCTTCGATTTTCCGTTCATCTTTCCATCAGAGCTTTCCCCTCTTATCAGGACATCTCGAAATCCATTCATTTGTTTTTGCTTCTGGCTTAGACAAATATTGTAATCAAAATCGTTTTCATACAAATTCTGATTTTTGACAACGGCCTATCAGTTAGTGATAATTAATCTTTTTAGTTTAGCAATATATTTGCAGAACTAGCCTGTATTATTTCAAAACAGAATTATTTCATTAAAAAAATCTATCAGTCCTAAATAAAACAATTTCAGGATGAAGCTGTTCGTATTGGTCGCAGCCCTTGTACTTATCATAGGGCTAACGTCAAGCAAAGTGTTAGAGAAAAGACAGGTAAAATCATATCATACTCATTCTCTTGGTTCATTTCATGAGATGAGTTTGCAGGTTTTTATACTAAATTTAAAAAATCATTCTTTTAATTAATACAATTCTAGACCAATGGAGCTGGTGAAACTAGTGGAGCTGGATCGGGTAAAATTTATAATCATTATCATAAGACTTTGCAAACTACTTGAAGTCTAAAGCGCAGAGTATACAACTTTGCGCCAGGAGAATTGCACAATGTACGATCATTCGTCATTCCATTCATTTCTTTATTTTTTCTCAATTTTCATGGAATTTTTACGATTACTTTTTTTTTTATCAATTTGGCCTACAGATGGATACATTAGGATAATCCACACCTGGGTGTTTGCGAAAATATGCCCAGTAACACTGAATTGTTCTAATAAAAAATCCATGTTTCTTTCATTTCGTGACCTGAATTGGCTGGATGGTCTAGTTTTTGTCTTGAAATTACACCCAAAACGAAGTAAAATATCATAAGCATCACAATATCAAAAGAGCCCAAAAATAAGGGAATGAATGGAATGACGACTAATTGTACATTATGTAATTCGCTTGACGAAAGTTTTTGGAAATTCATTTAGATTTCGATTTTGAAAATTGTTAGTGGTCAATTTCTATTTCAACTTTGATTTCGAAAATTTCAAAATTTAAACTTCGTGCAGCTCCGATGCGTATAATGTCAAAGGGCGTGCGGTGCATCAAGTGCTGTCGTTCATGCTTGGGAAATGTGAGACTGATGGGAAGTGAGCTCTATTGTCGCATTTGTTCTTGCCTAATTTGTTGATAAAATGAAGCTGAAAATTTCGAAAAGAAAAAGTTGACAGACATGTCGAAGAGGATGGATTAGACTATTCCTAATGATTACATTTGCTACCTAACTATGCATAAGATCACAACCACCTCGTATTACCAATGATATCTTTCTATAACAACGGATGGCTGTAATAAGTGTGCACTTGACTGAATAACGAATATAGCCATTTCGAAATGCCTACTCCATCCTTGTCGACATGTGTGTCAGCTTTTTCGAAAATGTTAGCTTCATTTTATCACCAAATTGGATAAGAGTGAATTAGTTAGAAACGGAGCGCACTTCTCATCAGTCTCACATTTTTCGAGCATGAACGATAATAGCCTTCTCAGACATCTAATAGACAAACTCAAGAAGAAAATTATGCTTTTAGATCCTATTTTTCATTTTATAATTTATCAATTTCAGAAATTGTTGACAAACTTCTTGGTAAGTATTTTTACCTGATCAGAGGTATTATTTACTTCATACGAGTGGGCAGTTGAGTCTATTTTTGCTGTGCAATGCACACCTCCTCTTTTGCCACTATCTTACGATTATTTCCTCTTTCTTCTCGCTGGAAAGAGAATTGTCGTAAGGTAGAGTGAAAAGGGGAAAGGGGAAAATGCTTGTCAACTGCTCATTCGTGTCAAACTAATATACAGGGTGTCCCGAATGAGAGCCGAATTTTCTGATAAAATGAAGCTGAAAATTTCGAAAAGAAAGAAGTTGACAGACATGTCGAAGAGGATGAACCAGACCTTTCCTAATGATTCCATTTAGTACCTGACTATGCATAAGCTCACTTCATTTTATCACCAAATTGAGCAAGAATGAATTAGCAATGGAGTACACTTCTCATCAGCCTCATTTTTCAAGCATGAACGATAATAGCCTTCTCAGACATTCACTC
>LIAE01006743.1:3315-29628 GCA_002287525.1 Diploscapter pachys | reverse complement strand
ATCCAGCCTGCTGTTCGGCCTATTGTCCAGCCTGTTATCCAGCCTGCTGTTCGGCCTATTGACCAGCCTATTGACCAGCCTGTTTTCCGGGCTGTTGAGCATCAATCAAATTCTCAAGGAACGTCGAGGACCCAAACAACAACAAACGATCCCCCTAATGTGTGAGTGTTGCACCAATGCTTTTTTCTATTATACAAAACAAAAATACAATTTCAGTAACCCACCAAAAAATCCTTTGATTTTCAACTACAAAGTGACTTCTGTTGACAAAAAAGACAACGAAACGAAAATAAAACAAGTTGATCAAAATGAACGACAGGGACCGATTAAACGGAAAGATTTGTTCTCGATTTTCAAGCGAAACCATCCACGACAGAATCAAAACCAAGGACAACCACCTAAGCAACAGACACAATTGACACAACAGATGGCAACAAATTGGGGATACGAACTGGTTAAATTACCACGTCAATTTTCGTACACGTCAATTGGATTCCTTAATAACCCTTACGACGGGTTGCTTCACGCTCTTCTTGGTCATGGTGCAGAGTTTGTTGGAGAGAAATTGCCACTAGGAATCCGAGGAATCGATTATGGACAGCTGCAGGAGTTGATTAATCCGATCACAAATATGGCTGCAGATCGTCAGACTGCATCCCAAAATGTTCAGACTGCATTAAATGCCGATCCACAGTTGAGAGATGAATTGGTTAAGATTCAAATTGAGTTTGCCCGGCTTCTTGAGCAGTTAATGGCCAAGTGTCCATACCTGGGTGTTGGACATGACGCAGATAACGACACACATATTCTCTACTTTGATCTTGGTAATGGTGAGTTCACAGAAAGTTGTGTCTGTAAGCAAAATTAAATTTCAGATGTGCTCAAAGTCGTGATAACTAATAAAAAATGGGATCCACTGCCAGATGATCCCAAAAGAGCAGTTCGCTTTTTGATCACAGCCTTCATAATTACGGAAAAACAGTATAAGAAGGATGCCCCAAAATTGTCTTGGGACCCACCACATGGCAATCCTGGACCAATTGAACAACGGAAAACTATTCATTGAATTGGCGCTTAATTCTCAAAATTCGTACTCTTGGCGCAAGGCGCTAGGACAAAAGTATACACTATTCGCTTTTATTTCTCAATTTTGTTCATATTTTTATCTTTTATTGCTACTATGTAATACTGCTTAACATGACAATTCTATTGGTGTTTATATAAATTGATTGGCACGTCTTCGAACAACAAAAGGCAGTTAGACGAGGTACCAAGATAATCAGTTGTCTTGTCCTTAGCGTCAATCCCGCTCATGCGGTAGTAACACATCCAATGAGTGCCAGTATTTTTACTTACATCCAAATTTACAACTCCACATTCTTTTTTATTATTGATCGTCTGGAAGAGTATCCCTCATGGATACTCCTCTAAATTTTTAATTATTTATCTAGATTTGTAATGTCATCATTTGTCAATGGTTTTAATATATTTCTTTCAATCTTATCTTAATCGCATTATATTATCTTTTAATTATTGTAAATAGGTTTAGTTTGAGAATTGTAAAGTTTTTTTTACCCTGGGAGATTCTTCAAACTAAAGATTAAAGGAGGATTTCTAAAGGTTTTTCTTCCACAGTTCTTAAATAAATTCAACATAACTTGTAATTGTATTTTATAATATTTTTAAAATAAAATTTATTTTGTAATTTATCATTGATTTTGTCTGGAAGTCTCTCATAAATACTCCTCTAAAGTTTTTATCCTTAATTCATTGGCTAAACATATTTGTGGTTTCGTAATTTGCTAAATGGTTTTAACATTTTAAGAAACATTTATAATCAAGAAAATTGTAAAACAATTCATTAAAACGAACTGTTACCGGAGGTAATACCTAGTGGGGAAATGGGTGCGCCAGAAACGCCTATTATATACTACTCATGAGTATAAAAAGATATGGTTCGTACACTTCCAATATTCATAACAATTTTTTCATACACAGCCTTATAATTTTTAAAAAATTAATAAATAAAGGCCGTATTGAGCACTTATACATTTGTTAGTAAGATTCATCAGCGATATTTAGTGTTGGAAGAGCTTTAGGCGGAGTTATATTCTTTCTTATCAATTATTACACGACGCCATCTGTCATTGCTTACGACGAAGAAGAAAAAGCGTTCGCTGGTGAATCGACCCTAAATATTTCTGTCGAATCGGAGAATATCGTTTATGGTAAAAAAAAACTTCAAAAAACCGATAATTGATTTTCCAAAACTCGAAACGGATGATTGGCAGGCAATTCATCAACAAGTCGATACAGGACGATATGAAATTGTAGCCTTCAAAGTCGTTGATCAAGACATGAATCCAATTTTTTATTAAAAAGTGTTATATTTTTATTCAAAGAAAGCCTATGTAAAAGTCGTCCAGGACAGTCAAGAAAAACTAATTGATCCTGAAGATATTTCAGCCGAAATCCTAAAAGAAATCAATTCAGCTGCAGAGCTGAATCATTGTGTAAAATTTCAAAATCTTAAATCAGATCGCAATAAATAAAGATAATGCTGAAGATTTCGACCGATAAGCAATGGTAATGGTTATTTGTAATCATGATATTTCACATGGAGTGAATGCATCGCATAATTTTTGACTGATATGGAATAGTAACTGACAGCCATTCAGAATGGAGATTTTACGAAATGCATTCTTTAAGAAAAAAATAATTCCAGAGAACTAAAGAAAAAACCACTAGGGCAGTAATCACTGTGCCTGCTTACTTCGATAATAAGCAGCGCCAAAAGAGAAAATTATGAGGGTTTTAATAAAGCAATTTTAATTATTCTAGCAATGATAGTTTTTAAAAATTTGTTAAATAGAAATTCGTTTATTTGTATCATTATTATTATCATCACTTTTTGGTTGATAGATAAAGCCGAATTTAAGTCCTAACGTATGCTAAATGCACTGCAGAATGAGCAATCTTTCTGTACAAAATCTGAAAGACTTAGAAGAATTGAAAGATTATCAACAATTGAGTTGAAAGAAAAGATAAATTCTAAAATAATAACATCTAAAAGATGTAAAGTTGAATGAAAATGTGAAATAAAACCAGAGGAATGAATAAATGATGCAACCCATATTGATGTGCCATTTGGCTGATAAAATTCAGTACAAATCACAGAAAAAGTTTAGTTTTTTATAGAGTGGAAAGAGATTGGTAAGATAGATATAACTTATCAGAGACGAGCGATAGTGTTGTTTTTTCCTTTGTGATAGTTATCATTTATCGTAGAGTTATGAAAATTACCCCAAAAAGTGATTGGTATTTTTCGTTAAATAAATATCGCGTTGTTATTACCGCTCGTCCCTTCCGATTATGATGAAAGGCTAATACAATCAGGTAGTCACAGTTCTGGAGATGTCTACAGAACAAGTCGCAAAGATTACAGGAAATTTGTTTACGAGTGAAGTTTACCTTTTGCAGTCAATATAACATTTAAAATAGAAAATGTTCTACTGTTTCTGGTGAGAAAAAGAATATGTTCGACCTCGTAATCAAATGCGACTTTCAGATAAATTAAAGTGAAGAAAACTTGCGATTCATTTACAAAATGTGAAGAATTATGAAGGTGATTCCAGTTGTGCAGAGAGAAATGAACGAACTCCTCAAACCGACAGAGCTAATATCCTCACCCGAGCCGACTATCCATTGCTTCCTTCGCTCTTCTAATTTCCTTTCCTCTTCTTCCAGTCTGGAACTTTGTACTTTTTCCAATTAAAAATAAACAATCTTCTCACCTTCCAACAGCCGTGTCAATTGCTTTTCTGTCCAATTGCGTAGTTTCTTCATTTTCCCCTCCCAAGAAAACAGGCGGAGGCGTGTCAGAATTTGACTTTGCGATTTCGGGTCCTTGGGGAATTTTGTCTGATGTTGGTTGTTCATTCAGACTTTCTTGGAATCTAAAAATTAGCTATATTTGAGTAACCCAAAAAATAACTTACCCTTGCAATCTGGCCTGTTGCAGCAGACTAGCTCCATTGCACAGATCGGTCTTGCACAGACAGAAATTGACATCGCCCGCAGTGCCGCAGCCCTCTGCCTTCTCCAGCATCCCACTCACGTCTTCCACAGAAATGCATCTCTTCTCGATGGTATATCGATCTAATCCATCGAATTCATTCCTTTCAATTATCATTCAGCATTTTCTCATGTTCACTAACAATAGGTTCGTTTGAAAACAGAATAAGTGAAAGGTAAGGGAAGAGCAAATATCGATTACCGTAATCTTTTTGAAAGCGACTTTCTAGTTTTAATATTTGATTTTCTTCTAATTTCCATTAGTATTAAAATACAGTATGCTATGGTATTTTGGTGATCCATAACAGAGTTGCATAGAGTAAATGCGTTGTTTTCGAATTATTAATAAAAATGGCATTGTAATTCAACCTACCATCACTCATCTTCGCCTGACTCGTAATGCAGACATATTTGGATGCATCAGAGTCGCATTCCGCAGTGGCAGACAATTGACAGTCCTGCAGGGAGTCCGCCACTGTCTCGTTGCAAACCGAACATTTCAACCGAGAAACAGGGATCTAAAAATCTTTTTTTTGTATTTCTCATTTTAAAGGTGTAAAAGAGTATTTATATTATGTGTGAACGTTTATGAAAAATTGGGAATAATTTTCGGATTCTTTATATCTCTACCCTTATATCTGTCAACTTTCACCGAGTTATAATAGAGTTAAAACGTCTAATATGAAGATTGAGTTAATTTTTACACAAAAGCGTTTGCCACGCGCAGTACTTTACAAATATTAGTGGTTTGATATTTGCTAATGACAAAAAATGAATTTTAGCGAAAAGTGGGATAAACCTGGGGTGATTCAGTTTGAGTAGGTCGTCCTTGCATAACGACAGGCACAATCGGCTTGACTTCAGGGATATTTTCGATGGGGTAATCGATATTCGACGAAGAATCAGAGTTCGCGGGTGGAATCGGTTGCTAAGAAATGGTTTCATGGAAAAATATCTCGACGAAAAGTTACTTGAATAGCTGGAACTTTGTTTTCTACTGATGAGGGTTTTTCATTCGAAGGTGGAGGTCGAATTAGAGGAGGAGAGCTGAAAATGATATATAATTGATGCGTTGTGAAGATTTGAACGTGTATGAGATGCTAGCAATTGAATTTTTGATTTTTTTTCATATAAAAGTGCAAAATTCACTAAACTTCAAGATATGTGTTATAAAGTATCGACACAAGAGATCGGATTATCATCATTCTGAATCATTATCAATCCAACTCTTTTCACCTATCAGATTAGGTTGAAACTAGGCATACTATCATGATGAGATGTGCGGCTATTTGTACAAAGTTTCGATTTAATCCAATGAGAGTAAAGTCCTGGATTGAATGCCGATCCAGAATATGAAGAAAACTCGTTTCGTAAATGACGAAATGACAGAATGATGAGACCTATCTATTCCCACTCTATTTAGTCCTACTTTCTCTCCCTTCCCTATTTCTTCAAGCCATAGGTCTTGTCGTCCCGTTATCTCATCATCTACGAGTTTTCCGATCACTTGTTACCAATGCTTTTGCGCGTTACTATATTTTTTCATGATTATCCACACAAATTCACCATCATTGTTCAAATCTAGTTTCTTTTCCATAAATTGGATAAATCGTCTAAACTTACACCGCAAGAGGTGGTTGAAGTTTAGTAGGAGTGATCTGTTGAATAGAGCGATTGAGCGACGAAAGAATGGGCTCGGGAGAAGCGGGAGGTGCTGGAGGAGCCACACGAGATTGTGGGGGAATGGCTGGGGGAAGGGCTTCTGAATGCTCTCGCTGCTGCTGTTGCTGCTGCTCCGCTGACTCAAATTGCACCATCTGAATTTTCTTTTTATTAGAACAATGATGATTCTATTGTAGTTGTATCAAAGTTTAACCCCGAAAACTTCATGTCATTTCCACCCTAACTCACAACTCTGAAATTATCATCAAAAATCCCTAATTGCACGAATTCCTCTGATCAGTAATCTCTTCGTCATTCATCGCCTTCTTCATTTCCCTTTTGTCAACTGTCCACTTCCCCTCATTTTTCATTCTTTGTTGGCTTTTCGCGCGCCCGCTTCTGTACATTTAATTGCGTACGCATAAACACTAATAAAATTTGACCCGAGCTACACAAATTGTGAGAAGAATGGAAAGAGAAAGGAAGGAGAAGGGGAAGGGAATCAGAAGAGATGACAGACGACTTTCCGCTCTCATACTTTACAATGAGATAGCAGTGAAAATGGAAGAATCGGAAGCAGGTATGAAATTTGATTTGATCTGATTGTTTGTACATTGTGATTTCACGTAGGAAGTTATTGCACCAGAACAATCCTTTGGTAAATTTGAAAATAATCAGAAATGACATCTGCTTTGTCGAACAGAAAGTGTAAAGATGCTTCCAGATCTAGAGGGATTAGAAACTAATTAAAATTTTAAGAACGGAAACAAGTGATATTAGCCAAGATCAATTGATAAGCTAATATTCCAAATATACATTTCAGCTATCATACAATCAAAAAAATATCTCGATAAAACCTTGATGTAGAAATAAGGTTACCTGGATGTTCAATGCAGGCTGATTGCAAAGTGGCGAGGAACACAGACAGTAGAGCGTCTTCTCTCGTTCATTCGTTGCACAACCGTCCTAAAAATTGGTCATAAATGAGAAAATGAGATACTCATTATCCAAAATCAAATGAGAAGAAAAAACAATTACAATACATACCTCAGCTGAATTGTCTCCGAACCAGGCCTTCGCAGTTTCGGGCAGAATGCACATCTTTTCTAGTGCAGAAATGCCTGAAAGGATGATAAGTTGTAACTTTTCAAATTGCTTGGTACGACCTCCATCGAGCGAGATCCTTCTAGTCAGACAGAGGGCCCTTTCGTGGGTGCATTCCACCACAACTGGCCTCTGACAGACCCCTGCTTCGGCATTTTCCCTCTCCGCGCACTGCTCACATCGCATCATCACGCCTGAAAACATGATTAATGAAGATTTAAAGAAATTTTTATTCCATTTTATTTAATGAAGAGATTTTTAGTTTCTACTACATTTTTGCAATGAAGATCGGCATTTCCAGATGAGTTCTTTCAAAACAAAAGAAAAATTCTATGACTTTATCTCAATCCCAATTCTCATACACTAACCTACTCTAGTCAAACCAATAAACTAATTTTTCGTAAAGCTCTTTATCAATGGGCTAACTCGTTGTATAGCTTTCACTAATTCCGGGTGATCATCAACTCATTCACTGAGCTAAGAAAATACAGACAGACATAGACATCATCGATCCCCCTATGTGAATATCCTCGTTTTTTCTCCACATTCAATGCAAGTCTCAAGTGACTTTTCTCCTTTCTTCATCTTTTATAAGGAGAAACCTTCGATTGAGCGAAATCCTGCGATTCGATTTCAAGAAATAGCGGCTTTCAAGCAATACGCAAAGGACGAGAAGCAATGTCATAATTATGAAAGGCTTTGACATTATGAAAGATGCCAAATCGATTAAATCGACATTTTCAGGAACAGAAATTGATCCGTTTATGAAACCGACATGAAATCTCCTGCGATAAACTCAAACAATATCGATTTAATAGCTATAACCGATTTAGTCCTATTTAGCTTTCAAATGTCATTATGATCGTGAATTCGAAAATTAAAGAAAAGCACTAACCTTGTTTAGTAGGGGAAATCTTGATCTGCTCGCCACTCTGTTTTATGCTAACGAACTGTCCTCTGCTTACAGGCTGTCCATTTCCACTCAGCCCTGCAGCCGCATCCACACCCTTGTTTGCATCAGCTGTCTCTGCACCTCTGCTCGGCAATTGGGAACGACGAATGTCTCCACTGGCAGATAACTGGAAATTCAACTCAGTACTTTCAGGTAAATGCAATTTTTATTTAGTGGCGAGCAAAAATTCGGAAACTTGGAGTCATTTCTAGATCGCCTCCTCATAATCTTAAGGCCATCAGATTAAGTCCAAATGGACAATCGTTCCGAGCCATATTGAAAGCTACTGTTGTAAATATTTACAAAACTAATCGCAAAATATAACGAACCCTAGGATCGTTTACTGGAACGATGGGTCGTTGCTGATTGAGAGAGGATACGCCAAATGCAGCTGACTGCTGAGGAGCAGGCATATTGGGCAGGGCTGAGGAGGGCGATGGATGAGGGGATTTGCGGGATTCTCCTGAGGTCAGGTCGGAATCGTCGTCTGCTGAAGTGTCGCCAAACAATTCGGGATGCTTCTGAAACCGGGAAAAATAGCTTTTCGTGAATTTTCCCAACGTTAATCCAAGACTACTTAAAGCCTGTAGCAATTTCTGCATAAATGCTCTCGAATTTGTGCAAAACTGGACGAAGATCGAAGAAAATCGAAAATTATATTGAGAAGGAACTCATTCAAAGTCATTCATGATCATATGTTGACAATTTTCAATCAATGAAAGTACTAAATTCAATTTACTGAAATTTGTCATCATTTTAGATGTATGAAATATTTTTCAATTTTTGCAAGAAAAATCACCTCTTCGAATGCCATGAATTGTTCGGCAATGGGTGCCTGATTGCATAGGGGGCTTCGACATAGACAATACGCGACTTCCTTGCCCTTTACGTCGATCAGGTCGCACTCCTCGTCGAGTTTGTAATTCTTCTCCGGGAATGTCATGTGGTGGTCTTTCTCGGAAATGCACTCCTTCATGATCGTGTAAGTGCCATTTTCCGCCCGATGCCTGGTTGTTCGACAGAACATCCGCACGTCCTGGCCGAATCGAGATGCGTAATTCGTGCAGTCGTACTTGAACTGCGTAGAGCATTCTCCGAATTCGGGCAGATTATTGTCTCCACAAATATAGCAGCTCAGTGATGAAGCTGAATCAATTATTTTATTATTGCATATTGAATTGTTTTTATCATCCTGTTTAGATTGTTCATGTCTTCGATGCATTCATCCCTCACTTTCCTCTCCAATAACCTGTGTACAACTCTTTATGTCTGCATATCTGCTATTTCGATACAAAATCATGTGGAATTGGGCTAGTCCGAGTTTAGCCAAAGTCGCAGCCACAAGCATATTCTCCTCTCCTCGTTGCCTTCCTGCCCTCCTTCTTTTGACTCGTTTCGCTCCCGGAACTTCCCTCTGATCCCTTCGCGCTAAGCTCATCCGTCGAGTTGATTTTCCTGCCCAATTATCTTTCGAAATGCAAGTATGTAAATGCAAACGCAGAAAATGGAATGAAACGTATAAAATGTTGTTCGCTACATCTTTTGTTTCGATAAATAAATCCATTCATTTCGTCGTTCATCTTTCATTTTGCATCTTTGGACATCGCCTGTTGTCCCTGGAATTCCCCCACTTCTCTTTCACTTCTTCTATTTCCAATTGCACAACTTTCTGCGTGCCCTGCTTGCTCACGAAGCGAAACCGCAGAAGGCCGAATGCGTTTGATACTGTTTGATCGGATGCCGGTTCGATGATATCATCAACAGAGGAGATGAGAATTTGAGGTTAAATTATGAAACACAAGAAATATATTGGGAAAATCTAGAGCGTTCAACAATTTTTCCAAACTCTTGTTTTTGTATGCATAAATGTGTGCAAACTCGCAAATGAGGACAGTTTGGGAGAGGAATGAGAGAAAGTGAGAATCAAGGTCGGAGCGAGCAGAATCAAACGGCCCATCAGCCGCAAAACGGTTTAATTTGTCGACTTGATCGCTAGTAAATTTAGCAGAGTTGGTAAACAAACTTTGAAATGAAAATATTAGGCTGATAGGGAAGTTCTTTCGCGTGCATTTATTTCTTCAAATTTACTTCATCAACTACTCAAAGAAAATTCAAATAAAGCTCAGTTAGTTTTTTTTAGATATCGTAATGATAAGGTGTATCTTTTCGAATTTTACCATGGTTTCATTATTCATTTACTGGAGAATAGATAATCAAAAATATAACAGAACTTTTCTATCGCAACCTACCATAGAAATGGCGGAAGAAGTACTAGAATTTGAAGTAATTAATCGTAAAGTTGAAGTGCAATTTTTACTGTTTCCATTTTACCCTATGCCTAATGAATGTAGAAAGGATTCCATTAGCTAAATGTTTCTAAAATAGCGCAAATATGGAGATTGAACAAACTTGATCCGACTTTTTCTAGACTTTGAACCAATACCTGTCCATTACGAAATGGAAATGCCAGTCTGAGGCCAATTTGCTATATAAAATCATCTAGAAAGTTAACCTCTTAGAGAAAGCAGCAATCGACTTCAGATTGTGAATACAAGTCTTCGAGTGCTGGTGAAAACGAAACGGTCAGCTTTTTACTATGCAAAATATGAAACGAAAAAGACAGGATTTTGATGGACGGTATCGAGAAAAACTACCCTCACATATCACTTCACGCATACTCATTTAGGAACCACTGGGAAAAACTTTCGCTCAAAATTCACAGAACAAATGAGCGCATGATTGCAAAAGTCTGAATAATAAAACATTATCTCGTTTTAATTTACAATACCTAAATTTGAAAAAAGTATATATATTTTGAAGAAAACTACTACCTGGCTCGATGAATATCAGCAAAATTCCGTATCGTAGCAGGTAAAACATAATAAAATAGTGATCTAAAAGATAAATGTCTACGGCTTGCGAGAAAAGCTATTCTAGAGAGATTCTACGAGCAGATAAATGAGAATAATAAACGTGACTATTGAATGGATTCAATCGTGGAGGAGTGGAAAAAAATCTATGCAAATCAGCCGGAATCGAGGTTTTTTCGTTCGTGAGGAAGACTGGGAGTAAATTGGATCGAATACAAACAGTAAAAACAGCGAGAAGGAGAGTGACAAGATATGTAGAACAGCAAGAAGTCAAAAGACTCGGGAGAATTCATTGGGAAAGATGAAAAATTGTCGATGTTCAAGGGAAATGGGAAGGAAGAGAAACAGTCGAGGGATAATTAGCTCGGTAGGTGAAAAAAGAAGAAATCAACAGAGTCGGAAGAAAGTCGCGTGGATAAAGGACAACAGGAAAACGACTGCTGTTGCTGCAGTGGGATGGAGGAGAGTTTTGAGGGAAGATGAAAGAAGAAAGGAGGGAACGGGAGGAGGGAAAGCAGAGGACAGGAATGACCTGCTAAGGCAGGAGGAAAGTGAAGTCAAAAGGGAAAAACGATCAGAAGAGGACAAAAACTGATGAAGTGATGCAAATATGATGGGAATGATGAAGACATGCCATATTGCACTAATGCACAGCTTCTCTATGAGATGCAAAAGTCAAACCGTGGAAAGTCGCAAATTAACTAGTGAAAATGTAGACACGAAAATATGACGCCGAATGGAAGCGAAGAGAACAGGTAAAGTAAAACTGGCAGAAGCACGAAAGTGAAAAGTGGAATGGCAGGCGCAGGATTAGGGGCAAAAAAGGACAGATGGACAATTGAATGCAGAAATCGGGGATGAAGAAAACTGTTTTTGCATCTGAATGAATGAATGAATGAATGAATGAATGAATGAATGGATTATGAATCAACAAGCATAACTAGAAGCTGCAGCAGAAAGAAGAGAATGGAAATGAAGCGAATCGAGAGGACTGACGATGGTCGAGAAGCTGCTTATGCTTACAGACAGAGAGAGGGCGGCAGGAGAGCAGCCACGAATGGAGGGAGAGAGGGAGGGAGGATAAAGAGATTGAATGAGGGGGAGAACGTGAACATCGTTTGACCCAGCAGACCTGCAGCCCTGAGGCCCGACCACAAACTAGTCCAGCGTCCAACACAAAGTATGCGACAATTGCACTGAGCGAGGAGAGATGAGAAAGGAGGGAGGAGAATACAGAGGGGAGATTGGAGAATTACAGGGAGAATTGAATTGAATCGAATCCCTAAATGCAATTGCGACACCACATAAACAGCGTCGCTTAGCTGCAATAACCCACAATAGGTAAGAGTCTCACTCTCACTCAATTACTAATCCGTCTTTGAATCCATCTCCTCACTTCTATAAATGAACAGCTGCTGGTTCATAAGTATCATCATCGTCATCCAACTAACCAACTAACCATTCAACTGATTCTAAATACAGACTGTTTCGAATGGGCGACGTGTTCGAGAATTAATAGCCGTCTCGATTTCACAGACGCAATTACTGCAGCCATAAATAAGTCGTCAAAGATTCAGTAAGCAGCTTTGAAATAAACGGTACGACGACACGAACGTCACGTCATTTCTATTGTGATCGTGTTATTATTTGATGAAAATGAAAGAAGACGAATTTTAACACACAAAAAATGACCAAGTATTTATTGCAGATTTGTCAAAAAATACTAGGTTTCCTTGGGACTAGGACGAATTTGAATACATTGGAGTTGTGAGAATATCCATCACTCAAATGAGGATCATTATCTATGAAACACCGCTAGCATCGAATTGGCTGAGAATCTCGAATGGCCTCTGCGAATGAGAGTGGAAGTGGAAGAAGCGCGAGTGACGAAGCGATGAGGACTGCCATCTGGAGCCCGAATGAAGACGTGCACGGACAAATGCAGGCAGGAGGTTAGCTATGAAAAACAGAATGAGCGAGTGACGAAGATGAAGTGTCTTGAAATTTGGAACCAAAATCAGGAATATAAAACTTTTATTACACGATAATTGAATCATGGTTAATTTTTACAACTTCTGTTGGTCATTTCCAGACTTCAAAGCAAATCTCCATTCAAACTCGTCCGAGACAACTTCATTATTGTGCTAGCTCAAAAGATCGTTAATTTCTGTTTCAGAACAGAAACCCGATCGACCGTCCTACTATGGCCACGGTGAATTCGATCCGTTCAATTCGAACGGATTGAGCAGTCAACAGATGAGGGGGGAGGCATACGAGTCCAGTCAGTCATTGCATTATTTAACTTCTTCGTTGCCTATGCTAAAGTTGATGAAGAAAAACATTCTGCATTTCAGCTTGGAGTGCCATGAGCTCTACGTCTCCTCCCGTAAACTACCGCAGTTACATGGATTTTACTCCTCCGGTATGATCTTCATAAATAAGAGTAACGTATGCGGCAGAATGACAAACGACTCTGATGATAGCTATCTGTTCTTCAACTACCAAATTTAATGCAAATCAGTATTTACAACGATGACAAATATATAGATGCCTAAAATCGTACGTTTGACGCTGTCTGATGATGGCCTGGCGGATTCGAGCAATGACAGTGACGATGACAATGAGAGGACGGCCAGCAGTATCAGCAGTGTGGAGCCTGAACAGACTACAGAGAGCATAACGGACGGTGAGGGAGCCAATAGTGGGGAATCCTGGCAGAATTCGGGTAGAATTGAGATGTGACAAAATAGGAGGGAAGAAAAAGAGCTGCAGATCTGACAGCTGTCTCATTCCACTCTGAAGTGACCTATTACGAACCGAACAGAAGGATCGAAATCGTCAGTTGGAAAGAGAAGGATTTGGGTAAGACGCATAATTCGAATGCTAATTTTGTCATTCTGGCATTTCTAGTTATACAAACTCATTTCCAAGGTTGTTCTTACAAAATGCATAGAATCAAATATTGAGCTCTAATCTATCATTCAACATCAATTTCAGTCGTGAGCGACGCTGAATCGGTGACGACGGCGGTCGATTCGAGCGTTGATTACTCGCACTACAGTGACCCGCCTAGGTAATTCAAAAGCCCCTACAAACTAAGTGATTGCAAAATTCCAGCGTGACGGAAATCGAGGTCGAGACGCAGTGAAGGCGAACTGCACCAACAATGCCTATCCAATATTATTTCATTTACCACCAAGATAAAGATTCTGTGTGTGATTTTTATACTGTATCTTGATTTGTGTTTTGCTTCATTATGCTTGATATTTCAATTCCTTTTTCGAATTCATATGAGAAGGTTCTTGCAACCGGAATGCTGAGAGTCAACAACAAACTCCGGAATCGGGTCGGGACTTGTGAACATCTCTGATTGCCCCTGTCTCTGCTATGCATGAATGTGGTTGTTTTGGAGCGTTCCAGTTGGAGTATTTTAGCAGTGAGCATCATTTTGTCCTGCTGTCTTGCAGTCAGTCAGTCCGTCCATCCATTTACCATTTGCAATCTTCCTTCCATTTTTCCTCATATTCTTCATCCATTTCACATTCGGTTTCCTAACGACGAGCTGTTTGCTCATCCTATTGGTTTCTCCGTTGCTGCTCATACGTTCGTTTGCAGGACCCCATTCATCTCCTTCGAATCCACCCTCGATTCAAGACAAACGGCTCCTTGTGTGCAGTGGCCGTTTTTCCATATCCCCCTTATTTAAAAAAAAAATGAAATTGAGTTCCTATGTTTTCATTTGCCTTATCTTCTCATATGAAAATGGTGGGTTGAGAGTGGAAGAATGGGGAGGTTGAGTGATGAAGTGCAGGAGGCAGGAACAGCCTGCAATGCAATGCAATGCACAAATGCAGCGTGCAGTGCAGACACCAAAAGGAGGACTAATTGAGCTCGAGCGCCAATTCTGACATCCCCATCCTGCATAAAAGCCGTAGATTTTGAATCGAATACTCGAGATGTCATTTTTATGCCTATTTTATAATAAGTCACACGTAGTCATGCTGAGTTTTCCCTTCTTATTTCATAGCGATCTCAACATTTATATGAAATCGGTCGAAGGTTTCTTATGAATTCGAGGATTCTAGGAAAAGCACTAACTGATCATTTATCATATTATTTCATAGGATATCTATTTCTAAATAATAACATAACCTACTTGAAGAATTTTAGGATAATGTTCTAAGAGCAAATCTAGCTCTTTCTCGCGCAATTTGTGATCGTTAATCTCTAATAACTAACTTGTCAATTAGTTGGGAATCCAACTCCTCATTTATTTACAAATTTGTCCATAGTAGACTATAAAATATCCATCATTTTCTCTATGAATTCTTCATGTGTTCAAAAATTCATTTCATTGACTTTTCATCGATGCCTTTTCTCGCATTAATTTACATGCCCGAACTAGCATATTCTTCTTGCTATCCTCAAGGCTACCTACGTTATTTTATAGCATCCTGATTCGAGTTCTAGTTCCCACTATCTTATCTGAATTTGTTTACAATTTCTCTATGTGACTACATTTGCATTCTTCTAAATATGTTCTTCACGGAGAATCATGATGAGTTAATGAGATTCAACAATTGAGAAGTTTCATTTCCTTTTATTAGACCTGCGTTTTTCTGTCAGGTATCTCTATGTGGCATTTCCTCGTATTCAGATAAATGAGCTAATATAATTTATGGCAAACGCATAATTGCATTCTCGATTCTGATATGTTTGGTATGGGTCGAGTCCGATAATAAATCGACCGGTTGATTAAACTCATTTAGAAGGCAGAGACAAAAGTTTTTGCCCGTTCTAATTCGCGATATTTTCCGTGTTTATTTTTATCACTTCGATACGATTATCTCTTCATTTTTCTCATAAGGAGATTCTCTTCTTTGGACAAAGCGTAAATATCGAAATTTATCAAATTAGTCGACGATGTTCTCAGCCAATCTCAACTCTTTTGTTCAAAATATCCCAGCAGCCCGGTGCATCTATAAATTGTACCTACGTACATTTTACTTCTCTCCCGATAATACGCATATCAATGTTCTCGATTTTCTTCTTCGAGGAAAATATTTCACTTAACGTAATTTTTTATAACGCGACTGAGAAAGTCAACTAATTCATTTTCTATTTTTGTCAGTGAAGGTGAGAATACAAATGTATGCATGCAAATCAAAAGGTGTTTGACTGCTCAATATTGGATGGTGAACATAAATGATTTCATGGTTAGAAAGAAACCCTTCTCTGACTGCATTTCTTTTTTAGAATAAAGGTATCCTTAATTTCATCAGAATTAAGATGAAAATCTTAAATCTTTCTGCGAAAATTCAATATGTCATCGCTTGCAAATGTGATAAATGAGCCTGCATATTGTCGAAACGCATTGGTTGCACAGAAAATGCACGATTAAATCTCCGCAAACTCATGCCGACAGCATGCTCTTTCTGCTTTATCAGAACTCTTTGCCTCCACTTCCTCTTATCAGAATTGAGAATTATGTTTGGTTAGTTTGCTTGTAATATGAGCTTTCTCCTCGTTATCCATTCTCGATCTTATTTTCTGCCCGAATATAGCAAATCTCCGCTCGGCGTTTTTCGCATACTCAGTATGTCATGTTCAATTCGTTTTCAGTATCTACTTTTAAAATAACGGAAATATAGTCTCGCTTCATGTTTTTAAAGTTCCATTTAGCTATAAAATGCCCCTATTCTATTAGACTCTAATGTGTTGGGGAAAATTCTTTTTATAAGGAATAAGCTGCAATCATTTGCAAACGAGCAAAAAATCGCCGCTATCGAATCTAAGCAATGCTCATATTTCGCGTCCTAACCCGAGCCTAACTCGTCAACGTAATACCCCAATCTCACTTTACCTCATTTGCAGTGCATTCCATTTTTCAGAAACGAATCTGTACGGCTGTAATTACCAACTAGAGAATTTAAGATCATGACGGAATTCCAAGTCCGATTTTTAAGAATGGCGATTAAAATTTCATAGTTGTAAAGAGGAATTGATCTGTGTACTTATTGTTTTCGTCTAGCGTTGTTTTAACGTGTCTTCACTTAAATACTTCTGCTAATCCTAACGCCCTCCACGCATAGTTAATCATAGCCCATATTACCGTTTGTCGAGAATTTTCTCCCATAGTAGAGATAATTCTGAACGTAATTATCTCCCATATTTACAATTATCGCCCGCGCTAGATAAAAAGTATAATGAATTTATTCGAACGCATATTTTTAACGAATGTTTAATTCTATTTTTCCCTCGAGTATCAATAGGAGAAATGCTGAGATATTTATGGGTTCTCGAGATCAGCTATTACAGTTGTTAATCACCGACACTGCTTATGTTTTGAGAGTACTTTTGATGATCGTAAGACGACTTGTCGATTTTACTCTTGCTTATCGAAAGGCTTATTCATCTTCTTTCTGAATATTTCCATCAAGATCTCAGAATAATTCTATCTATTCTATCTAAGACGATTTTTTTCAAGTATCATATTTAGAGCAAATAAATAAACGAAAAGCATGGTGTATTCTTGATAAATTAGTACCCTTGAAGCTGTCGCCCTCCACCACATAATAGTCCAAAATATTTGCCCTATTTTTAACGCTCCTCACTATTCTCAAATCGTTTATCTGGATATCTTTCAGTTCATTTTCATTGCTCTTCATTCTGCAAATCTCTTCGAGGATTTTCATCACTTCACAATTGTTGCATCTATCCGCCTTTTCTTCATTTTCGACTTGTTGTGATATTTTCATTTCACATATATAAATTTCGATACATTTCCATATCTGTTTGTTTGATTTTGTGTAGGTTCGCAAAGCAATCTCAAGGATACAAATTCGTGTGAACTTTAAGCTATTTTATGGAGTCGTAAAATATCATATAATTCAGATTGAAATTTATCACTTCATCTCCGATAATCTCTCATATTTTTCGTCATTATTTCTTGCACTTGTTGTTTGAATTATTCTTCTTTGTAAAATCGCAGTCATTTCTATAGTCAGGAATTTTCAGACAGAATCGATGGAAAACGAGACGGAATTGGTTGAAGATTTCTGCACGATTGAGAGTTTGGATAGAAGATGGTACATGGCTTTGGCAGGGAGCATTCTGTCGGTCATATCTTGCATTTCTAATTTGATCATTGCCAAGGTGATTGATTACGAATCCTTCGAGCCAGTCGTCAATCATAATTCAGGTTCTCCTCTCGTCCAAGCACAATCACTTCTTCTTCCTCGCACTTCTGGCAGTTTCTGACGTGTTTCTTTCATTAATGTACACACCAGTCATCGCTATGGACATTTTGAAGGTTTTTATGAATATTTTTATTAAAACACTTTCCAAATAATACATAAAAAATATGCCGCTCATCTTATTCATGTTGAAAATTCATCCCAACTGATTACTACGAGAACATTCATAAATAATAGAATCCAAAATTTAGTCGAATCAGACGAACATAATTCCAGGAACGTCTTCAAATGCTCTGGCTCTATCAAATTTACTGGTTCTATATCGGGCCTATGCTTGCCTTGTGTCATGTGAGAACCACCAAATTCATCCAGCTTCTCATTAGTGCAAATAAACTCTAACAATTTCAGATATCGATGACATTCTCTTCATACTTGATCATTCTCGCTACAATAGAGCGATTTTTAATTACGCAGAGGGAAATATTCTTCTTCAATCAAGCAGAACTCATTTTCATTACCATTCAGATCAGTCTACCTCAAATGGTTTCGTGCTAATCGCATCTTCCTCGCCTTTCTGATGCTCTTTTTCTCCGTCGTTCTCAAGGGGCCTCTAGTGTTTGAAGTCGCTGTGAGTTTGTCTATTTTTCCTTTTCCATTTATTTATCCACGACTGTCATCATTCTCGCTTTCCAAGTATTCCGCAGATTTCATCCAAATTAGTTCTCCTTCTAATTATCCCCGTCCTTTCTGGAGTATTCTCCTTTCGTCGAAAGTCGTCCTTTTGACGCACTCCGACACCCAATAAGTGCAATTAGGGCGTCTGATAATTATTAAAAAATGAAATTGTATTATTCCTTCTTAAAAGTCCAATTTTTGAACCTAAAAAATAGTTGGAAAACTAAGAGAAAACAAGCATAATCAAGTTAAACTTGAAAAATCGAAAAAAATAATCTGCCAAAATCACCCAAACCACAATAAAATTCGAGATTTTATTCCAATTTTCAGATAGATGAGAGACCCGAATGCAAAGACTTCCCGCTGATGGCTTTTGCTCCCTCGCTCAATAAAAAACTTGTTGACACATTTGTCTATGGCACAATATATAAATTTTATATTAGGCAAGATTAAATATCGGCAATTAAAAAGAAATCTAAAGAATTCATTTCAGGAATCTGTTCACTGTTTTCTTCCCATTTATTCTACTAGGTAGATTGATTATTTTATATTGAGAATCTTTTCCAATGACTGAATTAATTTAGCTCTGCTCAATTATTTGATCGTGAGGACTTTGAGAATTCAACAGAGGTCGGCAGAAATGTTCAGATTTCTCTCCTCTGATCACAAGGTGCAAATGCTCTTCGATTCTTCAATCGATCAAAAATCATACATACATTCAAATACTTTCAGATAAAAATTCGCTCTGCCACGCGGCTGATGGTCCTCATCGTGTGCAGCTATCTTGTGGCCAACTTCCTCAATCTGGTCATTAGTTCCTGGGAATTCATCGACTTCGAATCCACTCAATCGGGAATGCCTTTTGTGGTTA
Source organism: Diploscapter pachys (assembly GCA_002287525.1). Taxonomy (NCBI): domain Eukaryota; kingdom Metazoa; phylum Nematoda; class Chromadorea; order Rhabditida; family Rhabditidae; genus Diploscapter; species Diploscapter pachys. The sequence continues at coordinate 10,224 of LIAE01006743.1, read as the reverse complement.
GTTAGAAATTAGTTTTAAAAATCCATCCGTCCCCGTTCTGGAAAAAATAATCTTGCTCATGCCCGGCTAAGATAAGAATATTTGCTTCAACCATACTAATAAAATCAGTCGAATATCTTTCTAGTCACACTATCCATTTACCTTCACTCAGATATACGAATTCTGTGCCGATCTGACCTCACTGCTCTATGTACTGGCCTGTGCGACAAGACTACCGGTCTATTATTTCTGCAACCAAGAAATTCACGACACAATGCGAGAGTTCATTTGCTGTGAACCTGGATTGCCCAAGTCCAATAAGTGCTCCGTTGTCATGAAATCAGTGTGAGTTATTTGATATATCTAAATACTTTGATGATCACTTTGAGCAAATTTTGTGAGTAAGATATTCGCAAAGAAGATATGAAGGAAATTTTTTTTTTTTAATTAAAAAAAAAAAATCAAAGCGCTTCAAGCTCGATATTTTAGAGACCCGAATTCCACAAAACAAATTGGAACAGAGCTGGACGCAGTCGCGATAGCCATTGCGCGGCATTTGGTCGTGCCGCCAGAAGCACTCGAAATGGCTGGCAAATCGGCCAGGGAGGCCGAGAGAAACCCATTCGCGTGGCCGAAAGAGGAGCAGCAGGACGAGAATGGAAATGAAAACGCGAGTGGCAAAAAGGAACTGCTCATTTGCAACAAGGGATATAGAAACAGAGACATTCTTTGATGGCCGACAAACGCGCACAATACGCACAGACACACTGCACACACAAAATTATTACGGTTCATAAATACGTCTTCGTCAGTAAAATAAAAGATTTCTATTTTATTTTCATTAACTGTGAATAGTATGATAAATTTAACGACATTTGATGTCGGATATTTTCATGCATTATTTGCGCAATTGTTATCGAAAAGTGTTGCCTACCACCAGATTCGCTCACTTGGCCTTTCTGTTTTCCAGAGCAGCAGCGAGTGCCCTTCTGCGCCGTATCGGCAGATGCGAATACATCAGAGGAAACACTGCAAATCGCTCAATCAATCAATCGATAATACCAGCTTTTTAGACCTTGGAAAATTCATAAAATTTCAAAGAAAGATATGCAAAAATTAGGGAAAGTTCAAATGAAAAATGTAAGAGTTTTAAAAATTCTATCATGTAGGATGTAATAAAATTCTTTGCACCATGATGAGCTCATAATCTGATAATCTGACAATGTGTGAATATTTAAAGGAATTCTTCACATTATTTTTTATTCAGGATATTTTATCAGGTTTCATTAGGTTTAAAAGGACTGAAAACTTGGGACTTCAAATCCGAATTCTTTAGTATTAATTTCGATACAAATGAAGAGGTGCAAATTTTCATTTTTTTTCTCTTTAACGGGGGAACAACCGTGTAACCATCGCTATATCAATAGGCCAACTACTAATTTATGACGAATTTTATTTCTCTCGCTAAGAGACAGAAAAAGGAGAGCCATGTAACGAGTGACTTCAATTGTTCCTAAGAATTGCAAATAATTTGCATTATTAAAGAGATTCGCAGCCTTTATGATATTGCAAATATTTAAGCCTAGGCATATTTCATGGAGACTCTTATCAATACACCTGCGTTCATCAGTGCAGGCGCTCATCACCTACCTTATCGAGTATATTTTCTCGTTTCTTGAACTATCCATTAAACACAATTTTCATGCTCAGATAATTTTCTTCAAGCAACTATTGATCGATTTCATCTCGATGATGCAGTCATCAATTTCGCCTGATTGAAATTCGTTTTTTGCCGTTTTTATTCAAATTTAGTTATTTTGCTGAAAAGTAAAATTTTCGGATTGATCATCATCACATTCAGCATCGAACATGTCCAATGAAGAGGTAGAAAAGACAGTTGAAGAAGAACCGGAAGAACCTATTCATGATCAGATAGAAAATTCGAAAAGTAATCATCGAAGTCAAGTTTTCTTATTCTAGAAATCGTATAATCTAGCTGGCGGGTTCTTGCAAAATTTAAAAAAGAAGCTAGGCGATCGATCAAGCAGAAAAAAGACAAATCTAACAGCGGCAGATATTTCAGAGCCGTATGACTTTCGGTATGAATCGTTACTTCCTTATAGCAAGAAAGCGATTGAAATTCAGGCATATTAATCACCTTGGCAAAGATTCACTTGATAAAGAAGACAGAGAGCTTTACGATATATTGAAGGAAAAACTTAAAGTATGAATTGAAAATCTATCGTAACGAATAAAAGTACCAGCCACCAATGAAATTTCTGAGCGCCTCGTTTGGCCTGGGACTGTTCGGAATTCCGAAAACCCTGGTTTTGCCATTTCTATAATTCAATTCGGGTTAAATTTTGCACACATATAGTGATTATTGCATAGTGAACGGCTTACATGCCTTATAGTTAGCCCGACTAAAACATTACAAGAATCCAAACCAATTGTTCAACACTTTTCATGGGTGGATCAGATACTTTTGTTAGGTATTATATACTGAAAAGAAATATATAAATTCAGATAAAGGAAGGAGCTAAGGATGAAGAAAGATTTGCTATGAATGTCGTGCTAAATCGTCGTGAAGAACTGAGAAACTACATCAAGAACGATCAGAATGGAGGAATGAAAGCATCCATCTCAACAGGACTTGATGAGCCAGCACAAACCTCTAAGCATGACAATGATAATCAATCGTCTCCACTGCATAATTTAGTAAGCATTTTGCAAGGGAAGGAAATTTTCAAATTTTAATTTCAAGATCAGATTCTCAGGTAAACTACCAAAATCGATTATGCAGATTTAAAAAAAAAAATTGTTTCAGAAAATTTTAGTTTATAAGAATTTTTAAACTAAATTGAACGATAAGAAAATTAATTTAAAAGAAGAAAGTAATAAGAAACTAGAGCTTTCAAAATTGAACATTTTTTTGCAAATTAATTTCATTACTGATTATTTTTGGTTGCAAGTACTTTTGTCCCAAAATGGGAGAAAGGAAGAGAAAGAAATAGCGTCTGGGATAAAAGTACGTATTTGAGACCAAACTACTCACTCCAAATCTTTGGGACAGAACTACTCGCACATTAATTTCTCATTAATTCGATGAATTTCAGGAATTGACGCGTCAACAAATTGCGACTATACAAGACAGACAGACAGATTTGGTAGAATTTCGCGTAGGATTCGCTGAAGTACAAAGAGAGCACAATGTGCAGCAGGCCCTTCTTCTGCTGCGCAATAACGCGAACCACTGCTTCACATTCATCAACAAGTTTAAAGAATTCGTATGATAAATGCGTGTTTTTCTGCAAAATGAATTATTCTTCTAGTACAACACAATGGCAGAGAAGAAGAAAGCAGTTGAAAATGTCGGAAGTGGGCTTTTTTCTATCATTTTTTCGAATATTTTCATTTAGAACTTGCCTCTTTAAACCCATTCAGAAGCAATTCTGCGAAGGCCGAATTAAACGATGCAGAAGTTGCTCATAGGGTAACGAAGTTCTTTTTTTTCGAAAATTGGACTCCCTGTATTTACAGACGGATATTAGGGATAGGTTTGGGTAGGGGAAAGAAGAAAAGATCATCTGTAATTACAGGAGGCCCTTATATTTGAAATCAATTGAAGATATTCCAACTTTCAGACAATAAAAGACTTTCTCATTCCTGCTCTACACGAGCTCATGACTGCGTTCACCAGCTTCAGTGCCGCAATCGGTTCGATCCAACTACGAGGTGCGTCAGAAGGTCAGGTCACGACTATCATCAGCACTTTCGAGACCCACATTCGCGATTTGACTGATGAAGTTTCAGTAAGTCTTATTTGTTCTAGCTATTCTTCTGGGAGTCGAAGGCGATTTGTGGAAAAATTTACGAGGGAAATCTCTACAATTTTGGTACAAATCGCCTTCAACCCTTTTTCTAGGCTTCTTTAATTTTGCAATTTTAGAAGACGTCAAACATGCAAATTGAAAAGGTAGAACAACATGAAACCGAGATGCACTCCTTGCTCGATGAATTGTCCGACAAGCTGCAATTCGACGCAAATGATCGACTTGAGGTGAGAAACTTCAAGGAATTCTTACAAAAATGATAAATTGTAAACCACACGAATCAAAAGAATGGTACGCAATTTCTACTACCTCTTTCGCCTTTTCTCCCTATTTTTTCAATACACAATCTTTCACTTTGTTTGACCTTGACCAAAACAATATACCTTGTGTCATCATGACATGCGATTTATAAATTATCTGAATTTTAGGCGAAATTCATCGAAAAGCAGGAAGAGCAGCTGCAAAAGGTGCAGACGTACGTTCTGCCTGGGAGCCTTCTAATCGAATCGACCTTCGATTTTTCTTTCATCTTTAAGAAATAATTTTCCCCGCCTCCACCCGTAGGAAAGACGGAAGATATCCTTTGAATGGGACTCAATTGAAAGACGATGTTTTCTAATTTTAGCAAGGGTAAATTGAAAATCCTACTTTCTTTCATTTAGCTTGTTCATCAATTATGCACATTTCCCGAATTATTCTGCGTACTGATCGCACCAATTTTTCGTGTTGATTTTTTGCGCTGGTCAGAAAACTTTTGCCCATTTGCCTGGCCCAGCGATTTTGTTTATCATTCTTTTCTCTGTTCTATTGTTCTCTTGTTATCCCTCGATAAAGAGATGATCTCCTCCTCTACCGTGCCTAAAACTCTTCTTTTTTCTCATGGACAGGGCAGAACACGGCTGCTCTGTTATTTTTGTCCCATTCCTAAAGATGAAATAAATCTTCAACTCGACTAAGGGCTCAAGTCAACTCGCATGAACGAAAATAGTGCATTCGCTAGCACCCGAGAAAGATACCGGCAGGAAAATCACATTGTTTTCCGTGGCCTGCATAATTATCCTGATAATTGATGAACGTGGTACAGTTTACAATGGAGACAATTAATGCAAAAATCATAGAATCTTGTAGAAAAAATTTTACAAAAGTTGAAGGGTGAAATGTCCTCACTAAAAATCGCTTATTTTTCTCTGTCTACTATGTTCGAGGCTGATCACGGAAAGACTGTGGATGAAAATAATGAAATTTCCTTTCATTTTGTAACTATACTGAGTGTATGCTAATTCGATTTTTCTTTTTATTATTTTCTTAATTTCAAAATTCTCGATTTGATCTCGAATCCTCCAGCGCTACGGCATTTGAGCGTCTTTTTGACGATTCTCTTTTTAGCTTAGTTAGCATCGATTCTTGTTGCTTATCGGAGACGAAATCAAAGAAGCAAAGGAGAAGCCGAAATGGACAAAGGCGCAGGACACAAGAGACAAGAACAAGTGGAAGCTGATGAAAGGGGGGAGGGATGAAGAAGACAGGGGGATTTCAGGCAAATCCGATCGGTCGATGCAGCCATGCATTCAGGCAAAGAAGCTATGAGGCAATGGCCATGCATATTCACTTCTTTTTCCGACTAGTTTAGATGTCAATTGTTTTATTCATAACATAATAGCTAAAGAAACGAACAGAAGTTGCAATCAATTCATGATTTATAAAGATAGCCATTTCAGTCACGATTTTAAACTTACTTCATTGCTGCTAATATACTGATTTCGACTAGGGTTAGATTGTCAGTGTCGCGTAAATTCACTAGTCAAGCTAAACTATAATTCTGAAGCTGATCTTAACTTCTGCTTAGATTGGGCTTTGAATTTGTCTTTCTGAATCTCATTATTTCTGCTATGATTATTTTTAGGAGAAATGTCCTTGTTCATAGTAAATTTTGATGATGTGAATTTCTTCTCAATATTTTATATCGATATTTTTTTACCTTTTACTATCAACCATTAGTGTTCCACTTTAGTAGAACCACAATGCCAATATCGGATGATGACAAGCAGCTGGCTGCTGAATTGGCGAAACGGGCAAATGGGAGTGAGCAGAGCTATTGCAAGCATGAGTACAATCTGCATCGATGGCTGGAGGCTTATGAACGGGACGTCGACAAGGCTGCTGCTGTGAGTTGCTATGACTAATTTCCTTCGTCTAATTGAAACATTCGATTCTTCATTTAGGCTCTGAAACGACATCTGAATATTCGTCAGATTATGGAAATTGAAAAGCTAGCAGATGGAGACATCGAGATTGAGGAACAAGTTGAGAAGTATGCTCCCATGACTATTCTTGGCCGAAATCATCCCGATGACAATAAGGTTGGTTGTTCTGTAGTCATTTTCGTCCTCTTCATTCGTCTAATTCAGATTGTCATTTTTGAACAGAGTGGGAAAATCGACATAGGCGGTTTGGTTGATAATTTGCAGGTTGGATATCTTATGAAATAAAAGAAATGCACTTGCTGAAACAATATCTCGTTATGTCCGTCAGTCAAATCAATCAAAACTCCAATATAATTTCATTGAGTTATTTTTAGTCATTTTGGTAAAATTTAATGAATTTTGAGTGAAGCTCATTGTTTACCATTTAAGCAAGGTTTATATTGGAACGATTTCTGAATTAGTGAATCAAAATCTATACTTTAAAAGACAATTCAAATGAAATGCAAAGTATTTGTAGATGACTTCATTCATGCAAGCAAAATTTCGGTTGATGGAAAAGTTGCACAGACGAGTTGTCGAAGAGGAAAAGCGTCATGATCAAATGGGTGGAGCTGTTCTGATCATGGACTTGGAAGGCATCGAATTCAGCACCAAACTGCTCTCCATGTTGACAGGTTATTGCGTTCATTCTGAAAAACAACACGATTTGATAAATCAATTTCAGGACCATACAGAATAATGTGGGGCACGTTATTCGATCAGTACCCTCAAATTATTCAGCAGATCATTATCGTGAATGCACCAAGTTTTGTCAATGTCCTTCACACAGCCTGTAGTCCATTTCTACCAAATGATTACAAGGTTTTCTTTAAAATTGAAGATTGTTTCACAAG
>LIAE01006740.1:0-11586 GCA_002287525.1 Diploscapter pachys | reverse complement strand
AGTCATTTTTCCTTTTCTTCCTCACTTATTTTTAGCTTCAATCTGTATATTCCGAATCTCAGCTTGATATGTCATCTAAATAGGGTTACATCCACTTCTAAATCATTAATTGCAGACTTTCATTCAATCAACTCTTTTACTATTTCCATTTTGAAATAATGCTATGGTGATTGTTTAGGTCTCTTAACAAAGATGCTAGCCAATTTACCAGTCGAACTTATATTGTTGATCTGCCAATATCCCGAATCCAAAGAGCTGAAACAACTGGCCCGGACTAACAAGCGAATGATGCGAATAATCAAGAAATATCTGCCGAAAGCGCTCGAGAGGGAAATCTTATTCTATCGTAGGAAAATATTTCTTATATGAGTGAAAATTAATTTTACTATTTAGTACCTTATAACAGCGGCAAAATTTGGGAAGAAAGAATTTGTCTGTTTGATTTGCGCACCAATTCTGTTGAGCATATTGCTAAATTTACTAATCATTATCATCTATATGAAGTAGCAACTACTCAGAATAAAGTAAATTCTTATGCTCGTTATGTCGAATAATTTCTTAAATTTAAGATGTTTGCAATTAACTATTATGAAGGGTCATCTGAAATATATGACTTGAATACTCGACAAATCTCAAGAGGTCTGCTCAACAAATCCATGAATGATCGATTCAAAGAATTTTACAGGTCCAGATCCTCCTGAATGGCGTCAACAGGCATCTGTGGCTTATTTCAAAAACAAATTGTATTATTTGGGTGGATGGGAACCTGAAGGAATGAAAACTACAAATCGAGTTGATGTAAGAAGGTCGAACGGAAACTTATGAAATAATTTATTCAGGTTTTAATAGATGGAAAATGGCAAACAGGACCTACATTTCCTCTTTCAATTGGTGAAGCTCAAACAATAATATGCGATGGGATTTTATACGGTCACATTATAGCATATTCGTTATTGTAATCATGGATATTCAGTTATTGATGGATGGGGATGGGGTAGTCGAAAGATATATCGACTATCAAACGATGAACAGGAATGGATTGAAATTGGAGAGCTTCCAGAAAAACTAGACCTTTTCGGCATTGCATCGCTAAATGGAAGAATTTACATAACTGGAGGACTGGAGACGTTAGTTTTGTAGGATAAATAATGCATCATTTATATATTTAGTGATAATGGTCATTATGGTGATGTATTGAAATCCTGCCTGTGTCTCGACCCCTCAGCTCCAGTTGATAGTCGAATTTTTCGAATCGCTGGTATGAATTATGCAAGAGAGAATCATTCGCTTATTGTCGCTAACAGGAAATTGTATGCAATCGGAGGGTGAGCTGAGATTTTGCATATTTTTATAAGAAAGATTTATTAATTTAGATTTCAAACAGATTTCCGAAAAAATTTTTGTAATTCAATCGAGGAATACGATCCACAAACGAATAAATGGCGAGAAGTCGGAAAAGTTAACATAAAATAAAGCTTGATTATAATAATCTCAGATTTCATATAGAAATTTTATTCAATAAAATGAAATAATAATTTGATTTCAATGAGCATGAAAGACAACTCTCGAAGACATCCAATAAAGACGCTGAAAAATTGCAACTAAAAATAAATATTCCTTTTAATCAGGGTTATATGAACTGAACTTCGAACTGTCTGGAAGTTCAGTCCAAGTTAAAGTTCGATCCTTTTCGAACTTCAAACAGCTCTGATCCTGTCATTTACTCTCCATTATTTGCGACAATTTCATTACCAGAAAATTTCATTTTGTTTTAAAATGTGGTCGAATAAATTCAAGACAAACAATAAATAATTGATAGCATATTGGAAATTGATCAACTTATGCTAACGCACTCCTCGAAAATATCCACTTTAATCCCCTCGTAGGCCTGATCTCCCCATTTTTGTGATTAGGGCCCAAGGTCTTAACCAATTATATGAATTTTGATCGTTCAAGACTTTTGCAATTGTCCGGACACCCTTTGAGTTGTTCTGTTTATTCGTGGAATAGCTCTTAAATAAATGTTCAATTGTACAAAATTAGATCAATTTTCAATGAATACGAAGATTACCCATCATTTATTAGCGCACTCAGAAAAAAGCATAGAATAATGCCTCAAAAATTTTACAAATCTGACATTAAATTCATAAAATCAGTAACGATATTCAATTTTGCTTGACTATTAATTCTTCAAGACGTTATTGAAAGAAGCTTCTTCCCAAATGCACTCATTCAATTCACTCCTGTGCTTGTTGTTATTCTTGGCATCTGTTTGAAAGAAACTATCTCTTTTGCATTTGAGCTTCTCGTCCATGTCGATTGTCTCCACACTAGTGAATATTTAGATTTAGAAATAGAATTGATTGCAATATTTGCTTAGCGGTGCTTCATTTCTTCTAGATTTTCGAGATTACATTTCTAAATTACATAGTTACACCTCTTTCGTGCGTAAGCACCGTTTATAATTACAAGTCTTCATAAATTTCAATGTTTGACAGGCAAACTTCGTAGGTGAAATCTCTAATTTTAAAGAAAAATAATTTCGCTAATACTTTAATTATATACCAGAATATCAAAATTTTTATGATCTTTGATGTTATTCGACATCCGGGATCAGTATACTGCTCCTTCAAATCCATTTGATTAAAACGCTCTTCAATGACACTATGATTACTAAGTCATTATTCCTATTCTAGAAAATCTACTTGCAGTTCCTTTACCATCAAAATACGATATAATTTGTCGCCACCGATTTGTTTCATTTGATGAATGATGCTTTTATGAAGTGTAAGGAAATAGATATTGCACACTGTTTGCATCTCTCCCCTCCAAAACTCAGCCCCCTCGAAATAGCATGCACCCTGAAGAGACGGAAGAGATAGCAAAGAAAAGGAGAAGGAAATAGCGAGGGAAAGAAGAGGTGTGGCTTGTGCAAAATCGAGCTGCAAAGAATATCAAATGTCTACTTCCTCACAGTTCATAATTGTTATTGCTACTTCTGCCGAAAAATCATCTCTAGAATCAACCTTATAATTAGTTTGCCCGAGCCTTAAAGGACGGAGTCACTTCATGGGCGCAACTCGTGCCTATAAATACGTCTTTCGTCGTTAATTTGTTCATTCAGTTTTACCCACGCTCTACTGTTCTCTACCGTTGTACCTGGTATTACTGTATTGAACGAGTGCTAGTCAACCAAAGATTCCTAATATTCCGTACAGTGCGAGTTACTAGTAGAGAACTATAACTAAGGTCTTCTTAAACACCACCCACACACACCCAATTTCTCGTCTGCATAAAAATATCGATTTTTCAAAGTTCATTGTTTTGAGCCAAATGGAATTCATTCCACTCAGAATTTTACGCTGATTATGAATGTGCAGTGATCTTATCATTGATAAGAGCTCATTTCTAATTATTTTAGTTCGGATTATGAAAATAAGAATTGTGGATCATTTTCAACTCAAATTTATCACTTTATCATTAGCGATAAGAAATGATAATATTCTAACCGCAGGTGCCAGAGCGGCGTCTACGTGCCCCAGACGAAGGCAAGTGAGCAGCTACGAAACGGCCGCGAACGCAGCTTTCGAGTTTCATTCGATATGTATGAGTGTATAAGGGATCAGATTAATAACATACCATTTTGCCAAAGTAAGATAATTATATTAATAGTGGCGAAAATTAAACTTATTTAAAATAATAGAACTTAGAAATAGTACATGGGAAGTACAGGCACTTTATTACACATGGACTGATTTGGATTATGGTATGTAAATATAGTTTATATCTTACTAAAACAAGTATTAATATTGAATATGTTGACATGAAATTTGTATAAAGTTCAAACCTTATATTCAGTTATTCAATTAAAATTAAATTATTTAGACACTTGGTATTATTTTAATCCATGGGATACATATAATATACTTTTTTACTTATCTATAATACCACTGATACTAATAATACGCATGAAAAGAGCCCTTAATAAAGTCAGTGGAAAATTCACGACATTTGAAAGGCTTCTATCGATAGAAGTAGCCTTCAAGATGATTGGAATAATTCAACTCTTTATATGGGTAAATTGATTTACTAATCAACCATATTGAGATGATATCGTGAGATCCGAAATAAGAGTGGGTGCAATGCGCCGCATGGTCATTTATTTCAGGCCAACAAGAAAGAAATATTGCGTTGAAATGAGAGAGAAAGACAGAAAACTGCCTATTCGCACTCTTTCTCTGCGCTCTCGCCCACTCTTTGATCGGAACAAGCGCTACCTATTTTAATTATATTATAGAAATAAATCGATGTTTTCATAATAAAACAAAATACCGTAAATCCTCTAATAGAAATTCCCGGGGCTTCTATTGTTCAATCCTCAAAAATCGAAAAATTCCAAATTTTTAAATCATTATAACTCTTCGTCTACACATCGTAGAGACTTGAAAACAAAAGTAAATAGGCTTCAAATACTCCAAATAAGATGATAAAACTCTTCTCATGATTTGAGTAGGATAGTTCTGAAAATCCGAGAGGGGCTTCAATTAGAGGATTTACGGTATCGCTTAAATTAAGAAGCTTGATATAGTCTACCAAATAATAAAGAATACATGTTGTATTACGTCAATATATGATTACGTAAGTAGTTTTAAATCGATAATTTCTTTTAAATTTTGGCATTATTAATGGTATTTAGTTGCCCTCAATGTTTATCACTTGTGTAGGACAAGTATTTGCAAACATCGGTAAACTTATTTCATGTGGTCTAGCTCTTCATCGATCGTTTACTTTGGCTGAGTAAGTATTAATCTCTCGATTATAAACGAGAGAGGTACTGCTATCGAGTGACCCCTCTCCCCGCCCTCTTTTTTGTTTAGCCATCTGAGTACTCGACTTTCATTGTCAACGTGGGGAGAGAGAGCGAAGACGGCGAAACAAAAAGGGGCGAGATGGGGATCTCTCGCTAGCAATACCTCTCGTTTATAATGGAGAGTTTCTTCGGTAGACCTACATAATTTGCAATTAAATAATTACTAGAATGCTTTAGTTCACCAAATGGTAAAATATTAAACCTAATAAAACAACTATTTAAACTAGCCTTTATTGCATATATCGTTGTGGCATGCTTTTATTTAATATTCAATGTAATTCTATGTTATTTTATATACTTCGAATATTCAGGAGGTAGCAAGAAATTCGAGATTTCCTATAACATATTCTTAGTAGCAGTAAATTCATTCTATATTTTGCTACGTAGTTAATTGTGCAATATTACAGGATAAAATTTCTATTCTTTCGAGTTATTTTGTAGATGGAATGAATATTATTATTATTTTGCCAAGTGCAATATTCATATTAGCCAAAGTTCGGAAGTCTTACAGTCAAATGACTGCACTAAAGAAGAAAGATGAGACTGGTCTGAATAGACGTCTAATAACACATGTATGATGATTTATAATAATATTTATGCTTATGAAATATTATACATAAAAAGATTCAATTATATATATACAAAATTTAGGTCATATTTGAAATTTGCACAAATAACGCCAGCTATTTTGTTAAATTTATGTCATCTATAGGTGTAGATGAATTCGATGTTGATTCGTCTGAAAAAATAATGGCAAAATATGATTTCCCATACAACAAGATTACAGTAATCTCAATGGTAATTAATATAAATTTGTTCTTCATATATTGAAGAAAAATGGGCACGTGTTTCAGAATCTGTTAAGCAGTATGACTATTTATGGACCAACATTTCAAATAATCACTCTATATTTTCTAATCAAAAGGGCAATAAAGGCGAGTTTATCAAAAATGATCACAAACATGGATAAATTTAGCGTCTCGAAAATCAAGACAAGGAAAAGCAGAAAGTACAGAAGAATAAAGTAGCTCCTCAAATAAAACCCATAAATATTGCAGTAGTTGGTAGTTCTAATGTATGAATGATTAGCATTTATTAAAAATGATTAATTTCAAATTATCTCATTCGACACTTTTCATATTTTTTAAAGTATCATTATTCATCATTTATTTGTCATTGTGAAATGTGATTCATATGTGCATTTTCAAAATCGAATAAATTGTCTGAATGACAAACTTAATGAAAACCTTAGCAAGTTGACTTGAAGATTTACCTTTTATGCGATATTCAGATCAAAGACTTCAATTTAATTTGTATCTGAAAGTTTTTAAAGCCGTATAAAATTGTCGTTGAATGCATCAATTATTAAAATTGCCACTGTTGCTTTCGACAATGAATTGAAAAACGAGGAAAATAGTGAAATTTATCAATTGCACTACAATTAACTTTTCCGAATCTTTAGCTAATTGCCTACATAAAATCGGTACGTCAGTAAGTATTGTATCTATCCTTCAATATAGACTGAATTTAGTTGGTATGAGCAAAGTATTACTATGCTATCATGCACAATTGCAACTTATAATTTACATAGAATGTATTATTCTGTCAGTTCAAATAACTGATACTCTTATGACATTATTGAAACTTCTGAAGAATCTGCATATATCCCGTACGACCCTACACCATATCTTAATCTTAATTAAATAACTTGCGGAATTTCAAAATCATTAGATTATTACTCAGAAATGCCAGAAGAGATAAGGATAGGGGGTAGGTAGGAATGATAATTAGCTCAGAATTCGTTATTGCGAGACCAAAATTAGCCTAGCCTATTAATTAGATGATGAAACATCTAAATACCCTTGATTTCTGTGATTTTTTTGAAAAACGAAAATTCATAAATTTTATTTCAACTCGGGATAAAACTTGACAATTTATGTGTGAAACATAATTTGAAAATAAACTTAAAAAAATACAATTTTTCGATCTGCAAAAGAGAACGGGAAGGGAAGGAGAATGGAGAGTCAGCTGGCAAAGAACAGAAGGAGGAGGGAATCGGCTGGGAAAGGACGGAAGATCTGAAAAAGGATATGCATTGTAAATAAGGACTAAAAATGAAAGTCTATCTTGGTCTTTAAAGCGGTAAAAGATTTTCAATATTTAAATTTCAAAAATTACCTCAGCGAACTAGAAGAGGGGTTTAGTCACGACTACCAGGATAGTCATTTCAGCGCTATCGGCGTAGAAGGAAATGGGGGAATTCTCGTTGAGAACATGGCCTAAAATTGCTCGCTATTTTCGTCATTTCTTTCAACGATTGTTGAATATTCGTTTGAACTAATAAAAGATATCTTTGTCGAGTGATTTTCTCGTTGCCGACGTCGATGCGCTTCCTGATCTGCACCGCTGCTCTATCGTGCAGACCGTAGTCGGAGAGTGGCTTGGAGGGCTTCAAAGGTTTTCCTGCAAGTAGTTCTTTAGTTAAACTGCAAAAATAGAATTGAAATTTTGGTGTGGTGAACGTCATTTTAAGTTGTTAGTGTTTTTGCTTATTGCAAAACTAACGAGATAAATTTTGCAAAAACTGACTTACCCTCGTAGATCATCAGGTAATCCTGGATGTCCTTGCCAATGAATTGATCGAGCAGATAGTTGACAGTATCGCCCGAGTTGGCGAACAACGTGGCGGATCTCCCACTGGTCCCAATCTCCTTCGCCAAAATCTTCACACCTTCTCTCGCGGTGATTTCTAACGCGATGTCGACGTTCCCCTTCTGGAATCATTTTATCAACAACTTCACATTGTTGTCCTTCGAAGAACTAATAATGATTCAATATTTGCAGGGATGTAAATTTCAACATTTTTGAATGCCGTAAATAAACTTACCTTGGAGTCCGATGTACCGACAGGGCCCAATGTCCTGATGAAGCAGTCCCCAGCCAACTCGTCACTGCTTCCTGAAATTTATTGATTGGACTTTTACAAATGTACCCTATGGGCGAACTAGCATTAAGCCACAAGAATTAAATCCATGGTTTTAGAGTTTAAACAATTTTTACCTTTAACTCTCAAGATCTGCTGCTCCATTTTAATGCCCACGTAATTCTCGATTTTCTCCTTCAAATCATTCACTGTGCCAGCCGAGGCGAGGATGATGTCGGGAATCTTGAAATTGCAGTGAACGTCCACCTTCATTACGTCAGCTTCTGAAAATCGTACATGTCGGATAAAAATCTCCGAAAAAATTGTTAGAAGCGATAAAATTCAAAGAAAATGATGATTAGAGAGGAAAGATGGATCGAGAGTGAGATAATTAGGCAATTAAGAAAGATCATTGCCGAAAATCACGAAAGAGGTGAGAGAAGAATGGAAATTTTAGGCAGATAGTTAGAGCGCAAGCTCCGCCCCTCTGCAAACGCGCGGCATGTAACGAAAAGTGGTAGTTAAGGATTCCCAAAAACGGGAAGCAAGGGGCTCTTCGAAGGTCAAATGCCATGAAAACTTAGTCTAGATCGACGATAGACCTTCTGAAACAGTTCTGTGCCAAACAGCCTATAATTCTTTACTGCAAAAACCTGCAAGCAGTTTGAATTTGCGAAAACGCTCATTTTGGGGTCCGAAAAATGACGATTCTTTCGTTCAAAATGACTTTATTCGATTTTTTCTTATCAAAAGTTTTAGTCATCCTAGAATGCATCTTCCTGAGCAAAAAATAATATTGGGATATGGTTTTCGTGAACCTGCTTGCGCTCTCTAGTTGCTCCATTCACTTCTCAATTGTTATTTTCGCGTCGAATAATTTCCTCCATTTTTCCGCTAATTGGTCGTTTGCAGAAGTCGGCGTGGATGTCGACCCTAAAGGACAGGCGAAGTGACTCCCGGCAGCAGAAGTATGCGGCGACGTTCTACTGCGGGGAGTACGAGATGACGAGTCACTGCTCGATCGTGAGAAGCAACGGGGGCAACCCACCTGCAGAGAGTCTCATGAGCATCATCGCTCACAACCACATCCACTTCAAGGAGACCATGAGGGCGTGAGTCACATTTTCTAAAACTGAATATTGAGTGACAATCAAGTTTTATGTTAGAAAGGGTGTACTCCACATTTTTCTTCTCTAAAATTTGACAAATAGGGACTACAGTAATTCTAAATAGGCGTATCAACTTTTCCCTCAATTCGAGTGCTGCTGGCCTTCAAACTGCTTATCCATTACTTCTCACAAATTCACCTTAATTTTTCTGGTTTAACTCGGAAGTTATGAAAAAGATGTAATTGACAGTTTGACATCAATTTCATTTCATCATCTTTGAGTTTCACAAATCTTTTCTCTCCACTCCTTAATTAAAGTCATCCAATGATCTTGCTCGTTTCAGAAACGCGTACAAATACGAATGCAAGAACTGCATATTCAAGTGTCTCTTCATGTACGAGGCTCACGAACACAAATGTGGCAGTGGACAGGTTCGATCATTCTCAATGAGGGTGAATAATGGACTGTTTTTCAGGCAGATATGCAGCCGGTTCCCATTTCGCCCGAGGCAATCAGGGCAGAAATCTCCTTTTACCGCTACATGAACGCGCACTTCATTGTGGCCGAGAACTTCCGTCACTCAGTCAGCTCCATCCCTGACCTCAACAGGTACGTTTCACGAGTCTGTCCAAATATCTATAGGGAATATTTGGGGATTTTGAAAATTTGAGTTTATTTAAAAGAAAAACTAGAGCACGGTCTGCCAAGCGGTGCATAGTTAGTTTCCAAGCTTCGTCTTCTTGCAAAAATGCGTTTGTGGTAGTTTGAAACGAAAAATTAGGGAAAGAAACAGATTTGCAAGTAAGAACCCGCACTCGCGGATCAAGCATAATTTTGAGGGTACGAGTCCAAAATTAAAGAAAAGAAGTTGTAATTCTGAGTAGGACTGAATAACAAATATTGGTTAGAAAAAGTCGGATTTCTAATTTCCGATTCAATATTCTGAATTCAGCTCTCTGCCACTCCCAGGCGACTATTCACAAGGCTTCCAGAACTACTACGTCCCTCGCTCGCCCAATCCATAGTCAGTTTATAACGTGTTCATAGGAAGAAGTTTTTTTCTTTACTTTCATTTTTTAAAGAACATTGTCAATTGCCAGCTAGTTCGTTGAACCCTTCATTTTTCAATGGTTGAAACTCAATTCACTAAAATCCAGGCCTTTTAGAATCGCTTTCATGGTTTCAGTTTCAGCACTTGCCTGACTTCATTCGGCGGTCGCTCCCCCAATCCATACACCTCCTCTTCGATGCCCCTCCCCATCTACAACAGCAGTGGCTACCTCGTCTCCACCAACAACCCCAGTCGTGCAAGAATGGGCTCGGAATCGAGCAATCAGGCAAGAACCCTGCCGAGTCAGTCTATCACCCTACAGGATGATGCCAATCAGATCAGAGGAAGAACCATGTATGACGAATTGATTATCTCTTTCTAGAACATCGTTGTTTTCAGGATTCGCAACTCCACCAATGCTGGCGCTGACCGCTTCGATGCGCGTTCTCGCTCTCGCAGCCCTGCAGCCTTCAGCAATCCGTCCACCGATGAATTGAGAGGTTGGTTAAATGAGGAAATCAATTGTTGATTGGACGGTCGGAGAGGGGTTTGTGTTTTGAATGAGCAATATCGCAGTTTGAATTCATCTAGTCACTGCACTGTTCTCGTCTTCTCAGATACGGAATTTTTATTTCTTATGGTACTCATTTATGAAAGCCATTCACTACTAGTCTGTTATCACAATGCCAGAATGCACATTTTCCCATTTGTTGTCGTAATGGATAGCGAGTTAGTTTTTGCACTTTTTCACTACGAGTTGAATAGCACAAAGTTTGGAAAGAACGCAGAAAATCTCGAAAAAAAAACTTCGTTTCCGGAAAAATAGGTATTAAAGTTCAAAGATTACTCGGCTTGTTTAGTTGTCCAAAGACAGAGGGAAGTGAATAGAGTGGAGTCGCGCGGCACTGTGAAAGTGCCTCCGTCGAACGCGAGAGGGGGATTCCTGGCAGATGACCCGAAGAACGAGGACAATGACAGGGAATGGGAGAACTCACAGGCACCTGCTCCACTCAGAAATGCCAGGAGTTTCATGGACGAATCGACTAACCGCCCAAGGGTAAGAATTCTACCCCTTGCATTCTATTGACTTATTTTCGAGAAGATTCTCCAATCCGTGCAGAATGTGCATTACACAACTTAAAATATGACCATTTTTAATATCAGATTTTTGGTTAGGATTATTGGTAAATACAGAGGCGACAAATCGCAGTAAATAAAAGATTTCAAATCTTACATTAATACACCAAAATTGACTGTAATTTCAAGAAAAAGGAAGAGGAATACGCACTTTTGTCGTAGGTATAGGATAGGCTGTTGAAAATTCGAATTTTTACGAATCCTTTAATTCGGTTTTTCATTTTTTTTCTTGACTATCATGAGTGATTGATAAATGTAATTTTTTTTATAGTGCATAGAATTCAGCATTTTCTGACAGCGGAATCTTCTACTTAGCAAGACTATTATATTTGTAAAAAATTAGTATTGGGCTGGAAAAAATAAAACGAAATAGTGAGCCTTACAAAAGAAATTGTCGAACTTTCTAAAAGCCTTCGAAATGTGTGAAATTCAGGGCAGTTTGAGCGATCCACGACGCGGCGGCCGCGGCCGCGGCAATTTCAGAGGCCGCATCAGA